>JACEGR010003887.1:0-96489 GCA_014170235.1 Listronotus bonariensis | reverse complement strand
CAGGGTGATTCACGGTCGATGGTAGGTTAGACGTTTATGGAAAACGGAACATAGAATTTTTCTGAAAATTTGGCATCTTACATTTTCTTACCTGTTCTATCGATCTAAAATATTTTCAGCATTGCGACGTTGCCGCTTTTATCAAAATGTCCTAGAAACTTTATTTTTTAAATGGAATACCCCTTATATTAACAAGTTTTTATATTCGCCCTTTTATTATAATACTTTTTTGTTACTATTGCCCTATACCTATCTCTATCGGTTTTCGAGATAAAAATAATTTGTGTTAAATATGGTCCAAAACATGGCCCTAATTAAACTTAAGTAAATTAGTGCTCTCAATTCATGAAAAGTTGATGTTTTTGTGGTAGTTTAGACAGACACGATGTATTTAATTTACACCGAGAAATCGACTCCATATCATACAGAGCGTGCTAAAATTACTATTATTTCCGTTATTCTTAAAAAGGGTCAAAAGATCATTTTTTCAAATGAAACCCCCTGTATATTACTCAAAAAAATTAAAGATGAACAAGAACGCTTTAAGATGACATATCATGTTCCTATACCTAAATCATCAAGTTTTCTTAATAAGCCGCTTTTTTGTGAAAAATTATTTTTAAAGAATTTAATTTTAAGTAACCATGGAAATATCAAGCTTATGACACTTTGGTGACTTTTATAAGTAACTCTATAAACAGTTATTGACAGTCTTTAAAATAATCTTCCAAAAATGAAACTTGATCAAAAAAATGGGGTTTCAAGAAAAATTTGAACTAAATGTTTTCTGTATTTTTAAGAAGAATAAAATTAGCTTTTTATTTATGATGACACACTCAATGCTCAGAGATATCTCAAAATACTAAGGAAGACTGTTACCGTTTTTGTCGATAATTTGTCTTTAGAGGAATATAGGAATTCGTGGTTTCAACTGGACGGATCGCCGGCTCATTGTACCCAGGAAGTTTCCAGGGAACTTTACGAAACGTTTGACGATCGTTGGTTTAGGCGCTTGGGGCCATGGGATTGGCCACCGAGATCACCCAATTTCACGCAGCTTGATTTTTTGTTTTTTGGGTGTTTTAAAAGAAAGGGTGTACATTACTCCAGTGCCTACTAAAGAAGAACTGCGACGGCGAATAGTGCGGTGTATTGAAGATCTGGATCCCTATCAAATTAAAAAGTCACAAGTCGTGTACAAAAGCACATTTTAAAATGTTTAAAATGTAATGGACATTTTCAGCATTTATTTTAAAAATTTGTTATTTTAGTTGTTATTTTAATTCGTCCTAATTATGTTATTTTCTGTACTTTCACATGTTAATTTAATTATTTTATAGTCGTACAAACCTCTCGTTCATTGGTCTTAATTCAGGATACATTTGGTTAAATTTTTTGCAAACTTCTGGCAATGATTTGATCACACGGTTCGTGTAAAATAAATAATTTCATAAAATTCAAAGTCACAAGTCATAAGCTTGATATTTCCATGGTTACTTAACATTAAATTCTTTAAAAATATTTTTTACAAAAAGTGGATTTATTAAAAAATCTTGATGATTTAGGAATAGGGACATGATATGTCATCTTAAGGCGTTCTTTTTTATCTTTAATTTTATTGAGTAATATACAGGGGTTTCATTTGAAAAAATGATCTTTTGACTCCTTTTAAGAATAACGGAAATAATAGTAATTTTAGCACGCCCTGTACGATATGGAGTCGATTTGCCGGTGTAAATTAAATACATCGTGTCTGTCTAAAGTACCACCAAAACATCAACTTTTCATGAATTGAGAGCACTAATTTACTTAAGTTTAATTAGGGCCATGTTTTGCACCATATTTAACACAAATTATTTTTATCTCACAAACCGATAGAGATAGGTATAGGTCAATATTAACAAAAAGTATTATAATAATAATAATAATAATAAAAGGGCGAATATAAAAACTTGTTAATATAAGGGGTATTCCATTTAAAAAATAAAGTTTCTAGGACATTTTGATAAAAGCGGCAACGTCGCAATGCTGAAAATATTTTAGATCGATAGAACAGGTAAGAAAATGTAAGATGGCAAATTTTCCGAAAAATTCTGCGTTCCGTTTTCCATAAACGGCTAACCTACCATCGACCGTGAATCACCCTGTATATTGTTGATTGACAAACTTCAACAAAGAATGTTTAAAGCCAAGGAAAAGTTAAGCCTCCAAAAAAATTATTTTATATATTTTTATTAATTTAAATGTATGTTATATTTTTAAATAATTCAAATAAGAGTTGCTTAACGATAGTCTAAGATCCGGCATTAAGAAAATATACCCTCATCTGGTAATTAACTGAAATAATATTTTCTAGGCAAATTTTAATGTAGTGAATGCAAGTGAACATCTGCCATCATATGTCTGCTATAATTAATAATAATTAATTATTTATGGTTAATTTATTTATAATTCTTACCCTTACATGTTAATTGCATGAACCATGGCCAAATTAGTAAAAACTAATACTGATAAAAAATCCGTTGTGTACAGGGTGATTTTAAATTTTGACTTTTTAAGTAAAAAAATGGGACACTAATGCCTGTGCCTGAGTGAGTTTTATGAACAGGATGTTTATGTAAATCTAATCAAAACATATAGGGTTAAAATATTTTGTATTTTACATATGATTGGGCTCAGATTGTCTCTTTCTTGTTAGCACACGTTTCGTTTAAATTTTAGAAATTGAACGTTTTTTATATAAAGGCTGCTAATAAATTTAAGGTAGCTGACACATAACAATATGTTTAAATTTTTAAGAAATTTAAAATAAAAATAAATTTATCTACCTGTTCTCAGCTGGCTGCAGGTAAGTGTAGCAGTCATAGAGATGGATGCCTACTACAACAAGGTTTATATTATACAATATGAAAATTATTTATTTGGTTCATGCAATTAACATGTAAGGGTAACAATTATAAATAAATTAAGTAGTAATTAATTAATTATTATTAATTGTAGCAGACCTATGCTGGCAATTGTTGTTCACTTGCATTCACGACATTAAAATCTGCCTAGAAAATATTATTTCATTTAATTAACAGATGAGGGTATATTTTCTTAATGCCGGATATTAGACTACGAGGCCTTCTACTTAGAGCAATAATGACTTTTAAAGGTAAAACGTACTAGAAACATGGATATTGCCGTCCAATTGGTAAAAAATATATTTTTTAAACTACTTCATTAAATAGTTGTAAATTTTGAAATTACATATAGGGCTACTTTACGTCACTTGGGCAAATGTACCATATGGAACTATCTTCTTGGGACCATGAGACCGGTGGACCATCAAAACTAACTTTGCATTTTTTAAAAACCAACTTAACTTATTTGAACTAACTAAATTTAGTACGGGCATATCCCTAGGGATAGCCCGTACGGGGCTTAACTCAAACTTTAACTTTTTACTTGACTTTACTAACTACTTCTTCTCTGATAAATCAATCCCCTTTAATTTCTTTCTCTCTTCTTTAAATATCAAATTTTCCAGTGTTTGTTTTGCATTTCTAGGCTACTCAGCTTGTTTAATGTTTTTGTTTTATTATTATAAGAGTAACCTAGAAAATTGTTTGATTTATACTTTTAAACCTTGACACCTCACGTATTGTTTTATGTCCCAAATTTCCCAATGTTAAGTAACCCAATTAAAATTTAAATTTCCCAAAAATGTATATTTTTAAAATTCCCAAAATGTATACTTTTTATACTAGGTGTTCACATATGCCCCTTCCCTGAAAGCGTTGGACCCACAACGCTATTAGAAATCGAGACAAATTTACTTTAACCCCTTAAAAAAAAATTAGCAATATTACCGAAATCGATAGTTCCATATAGCTTACAAAATTTAAAAATCTAACAATATTTTACCTATTATGTAAATTACCGTAAATAACCTTAACTTTTCGAAGTTTTTAAAAATATGAAAAAAGTTTTATCTAAAATTTTTCAATAAATGTAAACAAAAAAATGAACAAATAGCCTTTAATCCAAAAATAATTAATTGACTTGACTTTTTTCTAAAAAATAAAAGATTTGTCATTGATCATAAGAAAAAAGTTAAATTTTTTCCATTGTTAACTGAATAATTTCTAAATTTGGGATTTTCTCCAAGTAGTTTTATTTAAATATAGTTGTAACGGTTAAGATTATTTTTTAGAGAAAAGTGGCCTAAATTCTATACCTCCTATATAAAACACTTTAAATACATAGTATTATTCCTCATTAACTTTACTACATATGTAAAACAAAACACCCGACTTGGTAAACAAAATATGATTCTTTAAAACTAGCTAGCTCAGCATTATTAGAAATTGTTACGACCTTGACCGTAAATTGTATATCATTAAAACAATGACCCTTTCATAACTTAATATTACATATACGGTGGGTTAAAAAAGAGTTATTATCAAAGTTTACTTTTAGGCTACTTTTCTCTGCATATTAAATCATTATTTTTATCAATATAATAATAGACAATAAGTAAACAACAAAAAAATACCATTAATTAAAAAACATTACAGATTTACCTAAACACTTTACAAATACCATAATGTTCTAGATTGTCCATCTTTTGTTGAATTGTACTGTGTCCACCTTGCCTCCCTGTCCATGTCCTTGATGGTGTGTTCCATTGGCCAATTGTCCCGTACTTCTTCTCCACATACCATTGTCCGCCTTTCCACTCCCATTTTCTTCTTCTACATCAGGTTACTGCAGCCGCGTGCCAATTTACCCATATCCTGAGCTTTCTCAGGGCCGCTTAACTGTCTTGTACCCCACCATTCAAGACCATACTTCAGAGCTCTTCCCCATACTAGAGCTGCGGCTTCCAGTGCTAATGCAGCCTCATGCTGCTTCTGAACTCCGTCTTCACGACGTACCATACAACTTCGACACAAATAAATATATTTCCATATTCTTCTTTATCACCTCTGGCTAACACCATTTAGCCATATTTGAAAACTGAAGATATACCTTATCTTCCTTTTCTTGTAGCTACGCTGCTACCTCCTTGCAGCTACGCTACGCAACATATTTTTTCCCCATCTTCGTCCTTTCACACACATTTCTTCTCCGGGAACGGGACGCCTTTACCATATATATGGCATTTTCTTCCACAAATAAACTGAGGGGTAGGAAGGGCGTACCATAAGCGACTTTTCCTATCGCTTCACAAAGGGCACTGGAACTGGGGCGGGCACAGCTTACCATAACCGACGTTTCACAAAGGTCACTGGGAACGGCGGCGCCTCCACCATATGTGACGTATGAAATTTTGAAATATACATAGAGGGCCACTTTACGTCACTTGGGCAAATGTACCATATGGAACTATCTTCTTGGGACCATGAGACCGGTGGACCATCAAAACTAACTTTGCATTTTTTAAAACCAACTTAACTTATTTGACTAACTAAATTTAGTACGGGCATATCCCTAGGGATAGCCCGTACGGGGCTTAACTCAAACTTTAACTTTTTACTTTACTTCACTAACTGCTTGTTATCTGATAAACAATCCCCTTTTAATTTCTTTCTCTCTTCTTTAAATATCAAATTTTCCAGTATTTGTTTTGCATTTCTAGGCTAACTCCGCTTGTTTAATGTTTTTGTTTTATTATTATAAGAGTAACCTAGAAAATTGTTTGATTTATACTTTTTAAACCTTGACACCTCACGTATTGTTTTATGTACCAAATTTCCCAATGTTAAGTAACCCAATTAAATTTAAATTTCCCAAAATGTATATTTTTAAAATTCCCAAAATATTATCTCTTATATTTTTAAATATTTAAAGTTTAATATTTGTTATTGAGCGTATCCTGTATAAACACCTTCTTTAAAAAACATATTTTAAATTATTAATTAAATATATTATTCAAGATATTTTGTTACTTTTAAAAGTATAAACACGGTGGAAAAAAATGTAGTTTTTTAAAACAGCCAAATTTTTTTTGAATTGTCTTCTAACTTTTTAAATTTGGTTATTTGGGAATGATGCCATTAGGTTATCAGATGTAATATCATTATTTGTTCTTTTCTTTTAAATTTTTAAAGCCCCTAGCCTGTAGCATATTTTTAGACTGACATAGAACCAGGGCTTAATCTTATATAATTATATTTTTAAAAGAGCAGAAACATTTAACTGATGACCATACTCTTATGTTGATATTAATGTTTGTTAACTGTGTTTAGACTTTTTAAAGTATATTATGGTTAGCATTAATCATAAAAAAATATCTAAATTATTACAATTTAATTAATAATTTAAAATTCAAATATTTAAAAACTATAAGAGATAATGATACCCTGTTACTATATATATATATTTGTTATTGGAGTGACAAGGACTATTAATTAGTAAAAAATATACAGGGTGTTTTATAAAAAAACATTAATTTGGCATCATATTTTTTTAACGCAACCCTGTATAAAAATCAGAACAGTTTCGGTAGATTCTACATAAAAAGTTCTACAAAAATTGTCTTTATGGTTTTTTGCTATTAGGGTAAAATCAAAAACGACAGTTTTTCAATTTCCCTCGTATCTCTTAGATAGTTAATTTTATTAAAATTCAGACTGCGCCATTTTTAGTTTCTCCATAGTCGAGCCAACTAACACCTATATCAGTTTTTTAATAACTCCAGTAATAACTGAGATAGACCATAAAAAAAAACGCCCAATTTTGCCCACCCTGTACATTGTACATATGTCCGGGAAAAAGGTAGTTTTATATAAAGTTACATTTTAGTACCTGTTAACAGAGATACAATGTCAAATTTTTTCCGTCACGAAGAAAACTTTTTTCAAATTTTTAAAATTAAAAATTTTTAGGCATAATTAAGTCCATCCCAGAACACACTGTATTTAAAAAACACACACAAACTTAATCCTGAGTAGTATTTCATTACAAAAAACAGCAGATCTTAATTCTTTTAATTAAAAAAAAAACTGGAACCAGTGTCCTTTAGATTCTTGGTTAAGTCTTTTTAAGTCCTTTGACCAAGTCAGTAAAGTACACCTATTATTTTGAATAGTTAATCTAAAAAAGTGAGCCCACCTTGAACTCTTCTTGATTTTTAAGCAATGGAGCTTAAAATAGTAAAAGTTAGTGGCATCAGTGCAGCAATCATAGCATACTTTATGTGCAGGATCTTCAGACTCTATCTGAAAAAAAAGTTACTAGTTGAATACAGAGTGTATCACGGCCAATGGTAAAGATGGGTCCATATTTAATTCATTCTGAAGCAAGTACACAAAAAAATGATAAAGTAAACTAACCTTTTCGAATGCACATAGCCTCGGACAGAGCCTGATGACATATTTTTAGATATATAATAAAAATACATTACTAAAACACGTATCACCTACTTACAAAACATTCTCTTATTTCGCCTCTGTCCTATTGTAAAACCGGTGGCACGTGGCGTGGTACTAAAAAAACTCGTCGGGTTGAATATTTTTTGCTGCAATAAATCATTGTTCACAAAAGGGTTTCTTTACTTTATCATTTTTTGTGTACTTAGCGGCATCGCATTAAGAATGAATTAAATATGGACCCATCTTTACCTTAAACGTTTACGGAAAACAAGATTTTGGATTTTTATGAAAATTTGGCTTGTGATCTAACCATCTAAAATATTTTTAACGGTGCAGCATTGCCTTTTATACCAAAAATTCGCATCATCTTTGATCTTCTAAATGAAACACCCTGTGTATTTTAGTTTTTGTGGATCCGCCATTACATTCCAAATCAATTTGCCTCACATTATCCTATACCTATTCCTAACGGTTTTCGAGTTAATAATTATTTTCAATATTTTTCTTTAAAACATATCTTTAATTAAATGGCTTTTATTACTCTACCTGCATTGGTTTTGTATAGGAAACTTGTTTTGAATTACACAGGGTGGCTTAGAATTCGGGATTTTACCTCTAGATATGATAATGTTAAAAAGTCATGTTTTTTTAAATGGAACAACACCTTGTATATTGTCAAACAATCTAAAGGACCATCCAAAGCCTTTTCGTACGACGTATTATGCTCCTATACCTTAATGCTATGGTTCCGGAGATAAAACAAGTTTCGTTAGAAAATCAAAATTTAGCATAACTATTTATCGAAGATAGCCATGAGAATGTGACTAAAAATAACATTACAAATATTTGACGCTTGGTATGCCACAAAATTTCATGGCTATTTACGATAATGACTTAATATGCTAAATTTTGATTTTCAAAGAAAGTTGCCTTTATCTTTATATTATATCAATTGAAAGAGCTTTTGATGGTCATTTAGATTCTTTGATAATATATATGGTGTTTCATTTAAAAAAATGATGCAACATTTTAATATTTATAAGTAAAATCACAAATTTTAAGCGACCCTGTATAATTCGAAAAAAATTCTTAATACAAAACCAATGCAAAGGACTTTGACATCCTACACCCTGAAGTTTCTACAAATGCAGATAGAGTAATAAACAAAAATATATATTAATTCGTAAACCGTTAAAGATAGGTATGGGATAATGTTAAACAAAAAAATTCAAAAAGTAATGATGAATCAAAAATTTAGAGGTGTTCCATATAAAAGATCTAAGATAATGCTACTTTTGGTGAAAGCGCAACGGTTTTTGTCGTGTTAATTATTAATGAAAATCAAATTAAAAAGTATTCTATGATAATTAAATTGGCATCTTCATGGGCGTGGCCAGGATTTTCAAATTATTTTATCTAAAACTGAGACATGGGACCCACACCAAATTTATACCAGATGCTATTGATGCTAAGAGGAACACTTTGGTAAAGAAATTTTTATTTTGGAATTTGCGAAAAAAAAGTTGATTTTTTGTTTGCCTCTCCTCTAGAAAAATCTAAGGTTTATAAGCGAATCCTCTATTTGTATTTTTTCGTAAATTTGATGAAATTTTATCGACAATTTAAAATAATCTGTATTTTTTTAAATCTATTGCCAGTTGAAATATTTCCACGCATTTTTTTTATGTAAGATTTTTAGATGCCCTTTAATAAGTGCAGAAAAAGTAAGATATTTTTTGCGAAATTTAAGATTTGTCGATGAAATTTGATTAAATTCACGAAAAAATACAATTAGAGAGATTCGCTTCTGAAACTTAGATTTGTCTTGAGGGAGGGCAAACAAAAAAATCAACTTTCTTTTGTTAGTTGTACTTCATATAAAGAAAGTTCTATTTTGCTTCATTAGGAAGTCATTGACATTCAAAGTTAGAATTTAAAAAACACTATTTCAATTAGTATAACTTTTGAACTGTTACCACAGTACCAGTGATATTTGGGCAACTAAATAACCTGATATTAATGCTTTTTTCCATAAGTAAACGGCTTTTTAGTAAGTCGGGATTATACAGGGTTAGACGATTTTTTTTTTCATTTCATGTATGCATTTTTGACAGAGGTGACCAATTTGACATTGTGTTTTAACTGTTTGATTTCTTTGTCTCTTTATTTAAATCGACATCTTTTCTTTCATATGTAGGTGCTAAATAACTCCATTTTTTTTCTTTTTGGAAAAATCTTTAAATTGTGGTAAAACGGTTTTATGAGCCCCTTGAATTTTATTATACACATAAACATTTTTTATCTTTTTACCATAGTTTAATGATTTTATTTTATAACTAGCTTTTGCCCGCAGCTTCGCACGCTGGATAAAAAGTAGTTATTGTGGGTTATCCCTAAGAGACAAACATATACCATTGCGGATTCTCTTGAAGACCTTTTTAATGTATACAATACTTATTACATTATTTTGATCCATCTCGTAGAATTCATTTATTTATGACTTTACAATAAAATCTTAAAATTATCAGTGGTTCGCTAATATATTAAGCATGTTATTATACATATATACCCTTTCTATTGAATCACTCTATTTATTTAAAAAAACTGCATTAAAATTCGTTAAGTAGTTTTAAAGATCTATGCATACACACATACATACATAGGGACAGACGCGGGAAGCGACTTTGCTTTTATACTATGTAGTGATATCATAAAGGTAGATATCCACGATAACGTCTTTTCATGAAATGTTTGTGTCGTGCGTCAATAATTTTTCACCGGTAAAACGCTCTTAATATTGGTGAAATATTGTAAAGCATAATATGACACAATATTGTGAAAACCCATCATAAACAAATGTCTAATGAAATAAAATTTTCATTACGTTTTAATTGGATTGTGGATGGCCACTTTAAAGAGAAAATTTTGACGGCAAAATATTTTACCTGTATGTAAGTTTGTTACTTGGCAATGTTTGAATGACACTGGAATGACATTTTCAACAAAACCAGGAGTCGTCAGGTGAGTGGTTTTAAAAATATGGCATGAACGAATTACCAAAAAAATACAAACTTGAATAAAACAAGGAAAAATATTTTGCCTAAAACGATTTTCAAATAATGTTCAACAAGACTATTTCACGAGAATTACAAGCCAGTCAGTCAATGATAGTTTTAAAACTTTTTACTTTAACCTAACCAAATTTTGTCGCTGAAATACCATCAATTTGGTTTTATTAAAGTAGACTAGTGCCTTTAACACCTTTAAAAAACGTAAAAAGTGAAAAAAAAATAGTAGAATAAAACCCATTGAAAAAGGTAGAAATAATACCAAAAATTAGAGGAAAATAATTTCCAGACGATTTAAGGACGGGAAGGGGTAAAATGGGAGGGGTTAAGTTAAGAATACGTTTTTCTCGATTTCCGGAAAAACTAAACTAAAGTTAAATGGCAAAGTTGTACGCAATAAAAAGATCTACAACTTTTTATTTCGCTTTTACATACCTTAAAATTTATGTGAAAAATTTAAATATCCAAGTTTTTGGTTTTATTTTTATCTTTTACAAAAAACAAATTATTTTCACAAAATTTAATGAAAACGTACCGTTGCATGGCCCAAATAAACTAATTTTTTTATTTGAAATATTTTTTTTTACATTGTTTTGACTAAATATCGAAAAGTACCCCTATTTTCAATCGAAAATTCAAAATATCGGCATTTTCCAAAAGTAGGTGGTCGTTTTTGTTCGTTAAAATGTCTACTTTAATTTTGTAAAAAACTATACATTACAATGGTAAATGTTGTTAGAAAATGTAAAAATCTCGGATCAGATTTTTTTAAATTATTGTTCGAGGTGTGCAGACCAGGGTTGATAATTTTGAAGTATCAACCCTGTCAATCTTTAAAAAAAAAAAAGGAGAAATAAACTTATTAAAAAATGTGAAGAAAATAACAACAATAAAAGGAATAATTAATTACAGGCCATCTGAGGTCGGGAAGTGAAAGGGGTGAGTTTTTAAGGGTAAAAACGGTTTTTGTCGATTTCCGGCAAAAATACTAGTTACTATAAAAATTAATTTTTCACACCATCAAAAAGAAGAGATTTTAATAAACCAAAGGCCTACCGACTTTTTTGAAAAAGCTGATATTTTGACACGTGAATTTTGGATTGAAAAAGGGTGCTTTTTCAATGTTGAGTCAAAATAAGCTGGAAAAATAAATATTTCTATATTTTTCTTTTTTTTTTTCATAAAGATACAAATAAAAACCAAAAACTTGGTTATTTAAAATTTTCATATAAATTTCAAGGTGATGTAAAAGAAGTGTAAATATAAAAGTTGTAGATCTTTTACTACCTACAACATTGCCATTAAACTTTTTTCGTAGGACTTTGATGTTTTGCCGAAAATTGATAAAAACCATTTTTCCCCTTAAACTCCCACTCCCTTGCCCCTTCCCGACCTCAGATCGCCTGAAATTTATTTTTCTTTTTTTTTTTTTGGTTTATTTTTAACCTTTACAATGACTTTCATCCTACTATAATTTTTTTCGTTTCCAAAATTATCTACCCTGGTCTAAAGTAGGAGCAGGTAGGAATTTTGTCAGTAGAAAATAGGGAGGTTGTTACACTGATCTCGATGGATTGCCAATGTTATTACCTGCGCGAAACAAAAGTTACATATCATGGGCAAAAAACGGGTTTGTGCGGAAGCAAATCGAGGGTGAACGCGCCTGGCGCCAAACAGACTATCCCCATTATCGGAAAAAATTTGTCGACGGCGTCCTGGTTTTCTGTTTGGAGTACGGTAGCTAATGAGCGTCACGTTCAGACCGCGGACGGAGGGTACGGGGTGCCGGTGTTTGTATTTTGCCACGGCTTTTAAGTGCGCATGTTCGTCCACCCGTCTATTTGTCTACTGCGCGAGGTCGTAAAATCCGAAAAACACTCTAGTGAAATAGTTTCAAAAAATGGAACTTTTTATTACATATGAAATGCTAGTATGTCTGTATTTAAAATGCGATTTTATGAAGAACGCTACAAGATATCGATTCAAATAAAGTATACATTTTTTGTATAAAAAGATGAAGGAATCAAGCTTTCAAAGCAAAGCAGTCTTTTTTTTATTTATGCCTTTTTATATTAATTTAAAATCTTTAATTTAAATCAAGTTTGAAATCAAGTCACGTGTGATAGCTTAAAAGAATAAATTGGTGCATGTATGATTCTGGCGTTTATGAGTAAAGGATTTGTAATTTAATAAAAAAACGCTGTAAAATAAATAAAAATCAGGTTTTTAAAAGATGTACATTTATAAAATATTATATGCTAATTTAGAATGTATGCAAAAGAGACAGTGAAAATAAGGTTAGTTCAATTTTTAACTTTGAAAATGGATATCTTGAAAACAAAACGTTTCCGACTAACAATTCTTTTAGATTTGTGATTAGCGCCCCAAAAAACCCTCATATACCGAATTTGGTCAAAATGGATGAGATGCTCCTAATCTTGAAAAAATTATTACCAAAATCAGCCCCGGAATCTCATAGTGGGACATAGAACATACTAATAGACAAAAAAATCGCTTAGCTTTTGCCACTCTCATTTGTAAATTTAAATAACTTACATAAAACATAAAGATACAGTGTGTCTTCAGAAGTTCTTACCAACTTTTTAATTATTAACTATATGTAAAAAAACTGGCTCTTCACAAAAAGTCGTGCTTGATGAGAAACTGCATTTTTACAAAATTAATATTATGTTGGATGTACAGAGTGGTTTAAAGATGACTTGCTTCCAAATTAATATACAGAATATTTATTAAATATGGTACGAAACTTTAAAGATTAATATCTAATGTTTCTTTATAAAGAAAAGATCCTATAAACATATGTCCCGCGGTGCTTGGTTTCTGAGATACAGGGCGTTAAATATTTTTAAAAAAGTCGGTATTTTATAAATATCTTTAAAATCCTTAAACCAATCTGACTGAAATTTGGTACATTTATTTGATGTAATATAATGGTTGTAAAGCTTTAACTGGATTAACTTTATTGGTTCCAGTGGCGTCTCAGTGAGCACCACAGCTAACATTATTGAGAGAAAAATGTACGCCACTGGTTTTCTATGTAGTTTTTGTATTTTTTTTCCTACGAAGCAACTAAGTATGCAGCTTTTTAGTGTCATACATCTTTTATATCTTGCTTCGTATTTAATATATTTATAAAATACCAAAATTAAATATTTATAGAAACTTTTTAAAAAATAGCATAAGAAATCACCCTTTAAAGGTTTGTGCCCTAGTTAGGAAATACCCTGTATTTTAATGTGAAAACAAGTTTTTTAGGCCACCTTGTACATCTAACAGACAAATCTTTTTGTGAAAATGTATTTTCTTATCAAGCATTTATAAACAGGCACTTTTTTCCTTAAGTTAATAATTAAAAAGTTTCCCATTTGGTAAGAACATTTGAAGACACCCTGTATGCGAGATTACCCTGAACATGTAATATAACATACAAACAGGTCCACACTACTAGAAACATATACTGGGAACTGATGAATTTACTACTGTCCGCTTCAATACAAAATATTTGCAATGAAGGTCCGTATAAAACTGGCAACAACAATGCGATAAAATTGTGGAATGTTTTTAATTACAAACTGAGATCTCATTCAGTTAGTCATGCAGATACGTTTATCAATCGAAGCGGACAGTAGTAAATCATCAGTTCAGTGTAGTGTGGCCTGTCTGTAGGTATAAGTTATGTGTATATTCATCACAATAAAATTTATTATTTACTGGTAAATATTGTTATTACTATTTAATTAATCTATGTATACAGAACAATATCATGTACAAGCATGTATATTATAAGTATGGTAGACAAACGTAACCACACCGCCTTGTAGAGATAGGAAATAGGTTTAATGGTTTTTTTACATCCAGTAATATAAAAATATTTCAAACGTTTGGTAATTGTTTACAAACCGGAAGCATCGCCGATTTTAATAAAATTTGGTATACGGGATTTTTTGGGGGGTAATAACAATTCTAAATAAATTTTTAGTTGGACACATTTAATTTTTGAGATATCAATCATCAAACTTAAAAAGCAAATTTACCTTATTTCACTATATTCTTCCTTCTTTTTGGCACTCAATATTTGATTTTCATCTCTTAAAAACCCATATTTCTATTTATTGTTCTCTTTTTCCATAATATTGTACTTAAAGCTTCAGTTTCAATCACAGTAGCCTTGTGGGTGTCAAGGCAACTGCGATTGAAATAATTGAAAATAAAGCTTTGCAATTTTATGGAAATCTAAAAAACCTCAAGAATTGCGTGTAAAAAGTAGGAGAAATATGGTGGATTTAGGTTAGTTTTCTATTTAAGTTTGATTATGAATATCTTGAGAACAAAACGTGTTCCTTCTAAAAATTATTTTATAGATAATTCAAATTAAGCTTGCAACATTGTTAAAAAGCCCTCATTGGCATAATTTTAAAGTAGTATAAGAGTTCATGACAATTGATGGTCAAGTTTTTCTTGTTGTTGTGGCAGTTAATATCGTTAAACTTAGGTTTTTGGGCTATTCGGCCGTCGTTGCAGATCTTGTATCCTTGACGTTTTGCCTGCGCGAATGGTTGGTATCCTCAAAAGGTTTCTAGTAGACTACTTGCGTACTACTGTAGTAAACAATTCTGCCATGAAGCAAAATGTGCAGAGTCAGATAGGTTATGCCTGCAGTTGAAGTGTAAATATTCAAAAACTTACGTTTTGTCACTTTATATAAAATTACGCGGAAACGTTAGCTGGTAACTACTCTTTGTTTTATTTGGGTCTTTAGACTATGATGCCTAAAATTTTGTCTGAAATGTAATGTTTCTTGTTTTTAAAAGTGCTTGCTTCTAGCCGAGACGCAAACCCAAAATCGTGTATTTCTGTAAATATGGTAAATATTTTCGACACTTTAATCTAGGTACCCATTTTAATCAGCTGCTTGTCCAAATTGCAACACTGCTGCTCCTTAATTTGAATTCAATATATATGCGTAATCAGCCCCTGTACTCTGTAACTCGATAGAAAAGAAATTTCCTTAAATTGCCATATGATTTACATTGCATAGAAAGGAAATTTCTTCTCTATCGAGATACAGAGAGTGCGGAGCAAGGGCCAAAAATCCCCGTATACCAACAACAAAAATAGAGATGTTGGAATATGTGTTCAGTATACGTCTTTTATTAGTTGATCTAATTAAAGTTAACACTGATTTTTACTTACCGGAACTTGTAATGTTGCTTCAATTATTTTGCGTAAACATTCACGGACAGGTTTAGGTATATCATTTAACAATGACATCAAACACTCTTTGCCTAAGCATAATCGACAACTGCCTTTAACCGACATTTTATTCTATTTCTTTTAACATTTTATTAAAGAAAAAGAAAAAAGCAAATTATTTAACGTTCTCCAATGTTACACAAAATTTGAGATAACCTCACAAAACATTTTTGGATAACCTCCAAATCTTCTTCGTTTTTCGAAGTGACTAGGGGCACGTTGATGTGCCGCGATTATTTTTACCGTACCGGGCATGTGTATGACGTCACTACTGTCTACTATCCTTATTTTTACTATATTCTCCCTTCTTTTGCACTAAATTCCTGATATAACACTAAATTGGCACACAATATTTCATTTTACATTAAAAAACTTTTTAAAACCTATTTTTTACTGATTATAAGCCTTTCTTTATTATGATAATAAAAGATTTGCTTTAAATCAAGTCGCCATGTTTAAAACTACTATACACATAGGTGTATGCATGGTTGCAGCGTTTTGGGCGTAAAAAATAGAATTTAATAAAAAAACGTGTAAAATAACTAAAAAGAGGTTTTTAAGGATGTTAATAAAATATTGTATGCCAATTTAGTGTTATATCAAGAATTTTGTGCAAAAAGAAGGCGGAATATAGCCAAATTAAGGATAGTTTGAATTTCAACTTTGATGATGAATAATGGCACGCTCAGTAGTGACGTCATACACGTGCCCGGTAAAAATAATCGCGGCACATCAACGTGCCCCTAGTCACTTCGTTCATTTTTTGCTTACTTGCTAACAAAGAATTACTTTCTGCCAGCCATTCCACGCATAAACTCTAGAGTCTGGCCGTAAATTATAGGATACCATACAGACCAGAGTTGTCCAACATAATATGGTCAACGGACCCCATACGCAAAGAAAATAAACTTTTTAATAAGGAGCGCTCGATCCCATTTAAGCCTATGTTCACTAAATTTTGTGACGTAATCTTTTCCCGTATTTTATGTTTACAATCGTACTGGAAGCTTTTTTCGCGGTTTTAATGTTATTTTTTGCTTCTTTGTCATTGAACGTTCATGTATGTTTAGTTTGTACTGTTTATAGTTAAATTAAGTAGTTATTAGTAGTGCAGTTACAGATAATTTTAAAACCTGTAAACAGGGGTCACTGACTTTTGGATATTTTTTTAAAGGGAATTAACGTTTAAATCGTTATTAAGGGTAAGATATAATTTTTTTGATATTTTTAAAGTAATTTTATTTTATGCAAGTATTGGTTTTTTTTTTGTCAGATAAAAAATATTATGGCAAAAAGGTGACGTCACAAACATAACCTATATTTTCGGACAAATATAAAAAATCGAGCGCTCCTTATTAAAAAGTTTATTCTCCTTGCCCAGGCTGTGACCTTATTTTTCGTGGCCCGCTAAAATATATAATTTACCGCTGCCAAGGCTACTGCGATTGAAAGTAAAGCTTTACCATTTTATATAAAAAATAATATGTTAAATAAATAGACAAATGGTGTTTTTAGAGTTGGAAATCCAATTTAAAGTACCAATTTAGCAGAAAACTTAAGAATTAAGTGCAAAAAGAAGGAAAAATAGTGAATTTAGGATAGTTTTGGTTATAAATGCTGATGTTGAATATCTTGAGAACGAAACGTGTCCGACAAAAAATCTTTTAGATTTGTAATCAGCGCCCCAAAAACCCCGTATACCAAATTTCATTAAAATCAGCGATGCGGTTGTAAATCATTACGAATTTCTAATTTTTAGTTGATAATTTGACATTAAAATTAGGGTTATTTCATATTTAGTTAGAGGTGCCGTATGGCATCTTTCTTCTGGAGCTAAGCGCTGTGAGTAAAGATTCCTATAAGCTGATGGTATCCTGTTTGGTAGTGAACACGAGGTATTTCTCAAATGGCGGGAAATAGATGGGCGTGCCATGGGAACTGTCAGTAGTGAAAATGAAGGTTATACGTAACATTAGTAGCAGTTCTTGGTTTGACAGCCTACAATTTATGCATCGCATCGATTGTAGAACTATTTTTGTTTTATTTTTGGAATTTCTGGGAGCTACGAGCTCGATTATCCAGATTTTCCGCCGACAAAGCCCTGGAAAGCATAGTTCGGAAGGGGAGAGCTGGCGGATTGGACCTGAAGGGACCAAAACCAAGGAAAAAAATAGAAGAGAATCATAGGGATATTTTTCTAATTCTTCTCGTCTTACAGCTGCTAACAAGCTTGTCTAACAGCTGACGTCATTATTATGTGAATCGAAAAATAAAAGCGCTTACCGCAAAATGACAAATGACATAAAAAAATAATAATAATATAACCTAAAAAATGGCAACTCCAGTTTTAAAACAAAATGCGCAATATCTTTAGCGCAGGTAAATTAATCCTTCACATGGTTTCTTACACATACTATTGTTATTGTTATTAGTATACATTTAGTCAATTTTGTTCGACTTTTAACCTCAAATTCGGCTATATTTCCCCCTCCTTGTTTTTTATCCTGTTAGACAGTGGTTAGACATCTCCCGACGCCGCTAACAACCGCTGTGAGCTGCTGTAAGACTGACGTCATTGATTTGTCAAAAAATGAAAGTGCTTACAGCTGCTGTAAGCGGCTAACAAAGAAAATATCCCTCATATATATAAAAAAAACATAAATATACTTGCGTGCCATTGGTTCGCCATCACTGTCTAAAGCAAGACAACATTTATTTGATTAATGATTATTTATGTTGACAGTACAAGGCACAAAACAGAAAGAGTTAGTGTACAAGGTGAAACGCAGCCCATAGAATATAGCTTTTAGATTTTTCCAATATTTTTTTACCTAACCTTTGTAACGCTGTATCTTTATTTGTATTCACTTACAATTTAAAAATCAGCAGAAACTTTTTAGTCTTAAGTATAATATTCTGCAATTATAACGCTTACTTTGATACATATTGCCACGGATAGAAGAATATACTAAAATTTGAGGCGTAGCTAGTAATAGATAGTACCTAGTGTCAACTTTTTCCTATTTTCTTAAAAACTGAGATATGGGACTCACAAAATATATACCCGAAGCTATTATGGCCTCAAGAGAAACACTTTGGTAAACATTTTAGGTATTTGACTTTTAATTTTTTGGCTCTGCCCAGAGAAAATCTAAGTTTTTTTTTCATAAATTTGATTAACCTGTATTGACAAATCGTAAATTTTGCTAAATTATCTATATTTTTATACAATTTCAGATGCCTCTAATTATAAGAAAAAGACAAGTGTTTTTGCGAAATTTGTGATTTAAACATAAGAAACTATGGGACTATTTTTGCACATTTACAGGTACACAGACATAGGTATGAAGAACTATAATTTAGCCAAAAATCAGGCCCGTCGATTACACTCTTCCTCTAGGACTCCATAGTAATAGTAATGACTAAGAATAAATAAAATATAAAGGCACTTTACTATTTGGTATAATCAATCGCATTATTATTTTTTGAATATAGGCAAAAATTCATAAAGTATATCATTTTAGGCCATGTTATCAAGGTTGGGGTAAAGTTTACCTCAATTTTGTCGATTCTGAATGCGCCCCAGATAAAAGCTAAGATTTTACTGCGGATTCCAAACGCACGAGTTGGCTTGACATTGCTCGCCATCCAGCACAAAATACAAAAAGCATCCAGAAAGAGACGTGTCATTCAGTGGGCGGAGCTAAAAATTTTACCGTTGGTTGGAGTGGAGGGGAAAGCCCAAGGAGATAAACTTTTTAATAAGGATTGCTTGATTATTCAGTTTTAGTTCAAAGTTTGGGACCCAGAACTTTGCCTGTTTTTGGGCACAGCTGTACTCCGGTCTCATCTGCATTGAAAATTCTATCTCCATCTTGCAAGATATCAATGGCGCTTTCTTCTTGTATATAGTTTTCTAGATTTTTGAACCATTCTCTAATAGAAGCTTCCGTGAAGCTAGCTCTTGCCTTTGAAATGATTTCAGCATTTCGTTTTACAATATTTGAGTGCTTATTGAGTAAACCTTTTAGTCATTTGTCCCCAGGTCTGTTATTGGTAAAAGGATTTTGACGGTTGGTTGCAATAATAACATTTTGAACAGCATACTTGATTTCAGGGTGCATGGGAAATCCTATCTTAGCTTTATCCAGGATCCATCTTTCCAATTGATCTTCTTCTTCGTTTGAAAGAATCCGCGCAGGCCACATCTTCCTAGTTTCAACTGGAGTGTTTCCATGAAGTTTGTTTATTAGTGTTCCTTTGGGAATTTTATCTATCTTGCTTGCCTTGGTAGCGCTCAACTTGTTCTCTTGTACCGCAGTCACTGATGCTTTCAAATCCTCAATAGTATAATTAAAACGAGAATAGCACCTTTTTGAATTGATGTATGTATTTTCAGGAGGTTCAGCTATCTGAAATAAATATTTTTTTATGCATTCGTGAATTTAAAAAGTAAAGAATTTCTCTTAAAAAGTACCAATAATTTTCATAGAAAATGTGATCATTTATAGGGCTCACTTACTATACCAGTAAATGACCACCTGCTTTTATAGTGGCTATATTCTGCCATAAACCTGGTCACTTACTGGCTTCTGTGTGTGGTATAATGACAAAATATGTTTACCAGTAAAACAACTCTCATAAAGGTAAATTAAAAAAATATGCTTGTTTTGTTAAAATTCCCACCAACCCAGTAAATGACCACTGTGGTCATTTACTGAATTGTATTAAGATTTTGGACCCCAGTAAATGACCACCTAAAAATAAAAGAAAATAGGGTTATGGACAATATATTTGCTTAAAAACACGCAAATTTAAGTTTATTTAATATAAATGTAGCAAAAAAACAACACCTAAACATAATTGTTTAGACAAAAAGTAACTTAAACTTGATGAGTGGTCCTTACTTACCTTATTATTAGCGGCCTGTGAAAACCATACAACTTTAAACCGGTATTCACGATAAACTAAAAAAAGCGCGGATGCAAAATTTAACAGGCAATTTTAACGAATGTTGCCTTGCATCTTTTTGGTCAGAAAATAAGGAAAATGATTGGAAAACGTTAAAGTATCATAAAATAGGCCAAGATGGTCATTCACTGGTAGGTGGTCACTTACTGGTCGATTCACCCTACGTCGCAAAATTTGAGTGAAAATAGGCTTAAATGGAATCGAGCGCTCCTTATTAAAAGTTTATTTCCTCGAGGAGAGCCTGCGCCCACAGACCGACCTTTTGTCTGTTAATTTTTCTCTTTGTGACCGCCAACTCACCTGTACAAATTCCGCAGACTATCCCTTTATCCTTCGATGTTTATAAATATTGTTTGTATTAGTATAGAGTTCGTAGGTACTTATTATTTTTTTATTTTATTTACTCTTTTTTATTTTATTAGTGAGCAATACATTATTTTTTTAGCAAGATAAATTGAGGAGTGTTTTTTCAAAAGGGGATATATTCAATTTTTATATTTGATTGCAGTTTCTTGTTTGACCTTATTATTCATATTGAAATACACAAATTATTTACCTTATTCTGACACAAAACGGTATAAGAAAGACAAATGAAATAATAATGCAGTTTAATTATTATCGAATAGGGATACCTCAAGAAATTTAAATTAAAAATAAAAATTAATTATATCCCCTTTTGAAAAAACACTCCTCAATTATTATGAAGTAAACAAAGTAACAGTAAAATATTCTAATAGCGCCTAATACATTTACGTATGGCTATAATTTATAAGGTTTATTGGCAACTGAATCAAAACAACAAAGCAAATCTCTATCTGCTAATGTTCTACACGCGTTAGACCGTCTCCTTCTCACGCATTGCCTGTGCACCTTATAATTTGGCTGAACGTGTATAAGTTTGTTGTCATAATCATAACTCCGGAGTAGAGTCAATAAAAAAACTATAAAAAAATCATTTTATTTTAAATACAAATGTACAAGGTGGGCGTTACAAAAAAAAATAAAAGTTTTTCTTAAGCTTAATATGTAACTACATTTTTAATCTAACTTAAGTCAAATACCTAATGTACTATCACATTTATTAAGTCGTTTTAAGTTAAACTTTACCTATACTGAAATCCTAATTTAAAACATAATAAGCAAAAAATATAAATAATTTTATTTCCTTTTTAAAGAGATCAAATTTACTCTTATTTATGATACAAACGACAAAATAACTTTTGCTATTTACATACTTTTGATTTACATAGTAACATTTTACAACTACCAGAGATACCTAAAAACACTAAAGGGTTCATATTTTCTATTCGAATTAAAAGTATTACACAAAGAAATCGGTTAAGAGCGGAATGATTTTTTTTTAAATAAATATTCAAGCAACCTTGTTACGTCGTAATTGATCGTTATCTTCTAAACAATTTCACAAGCAAATGCAATTTGCAGCTTGGATAATATTGCTTATGTCGTTTTATGAAAGATAAAACGCCTCTAATCTAAAAAAGGAAGCAGTTTCAGACATTATGATCATAGTTATTTTTTTATAAAATGACATAAAAAAATTACTCAGCAGCTAAAGTAATAGCAAGTGCTTGATATTCATTTAAATGAATATTTGGAACAATAAATTACTGAAGTTCCCATACATTTTTAACTCTAAATCTAACAGGTTCTGAACTTGATGAAGTTGTTGCTGATGTAGAAAGAGAAGGATTAGGGGTTGGTTGTGATGTAGGAAAATTACCTGCGGTTGAAACGGAAGAAACGTTTGTGTTAGCGACTGGTTGCTGGGAAGTAGTTCCCAAGGAATTATTACTTGTGGGTAAAACAGGGTTTATGTTTGCTAAAGAGGTATTAGCCAGTTGTTGCTGGGAAGCTGGATTATATGGGTAAGAAACTAAATTACTTGTGGTTGAAACAGGGTTTATGTTTGCTACAGATGTATTAGCTAGTTGTTGCTGGGAAGAAGAAGGAATAAACGAATTATTTAATAAATTACCTGTTGTAACAGAATAAACATTTTTTACGGCAGTACTGGTCTGTGATTGTAGTGAAGCAGCTGGAATATACACCAAGTTAGCTGGCTGACTAGATGTGGAAGAAATATTGGATATTTGATTAAAGTTAAGATTAGGTACTGACTGCGGACTACTATATGAGGATGCAATTAAGACAGGGGGACTTGAAACAAGATTATTACCATTTGTTAAAGATGGTGCTCTATTTAATGTAACGGCTGTATTGCTAAGAGCAGAATTCACGTATGTTCTTGGTATCGGTATGGGTTTATTAATTGCAGGTGCAGGAGTCACGCTTAAAGCATAATTTTGTAACAGTGGCGTAGCGGAATTTAAAATATTAACTGAAGCTAGGTTAGCGCTATTGATTACGGCTGAGGTCGGTGAAATCACAAAAGTGGCTGTACTACCTGGTACAGCGCTGGCCGCTGCTTTATTTAATTTGGGGAGTGGCAATTTAGAAGTATTTGAAACCAATGGAGAATTTACTGAATTATTATTTGTGCTTTCATTTGAATTACTTTTTCTACTTACATCAATAACAGATAAGCCATTCCAATTTTGCATAGGCTTATTTGCTTTAGAATCCTCCCTAAATTGGTAGGCGACATGGAATGAGCCGTTGCTCATAGTAATTGGTATTTTGTATGTCTCCATGTAATGTTTAAGCTTCTTAAAGTCGCAAGTGCCTTCAGAGTAATTGATTTTAATATCTTTTGTGGCGGGTAAATCAGTCTGAATCATTTTTTCTATAACCGAAGGTTGTGGTCGGAAAATTGTAATTAAGTCTTTTAACAGATTGTTTATCGGTTAGGTTTTCTACTAGATTATTTAATACTATATTATTTTTAATTCTAATATCCGGTCTTACAATGGAAACGGTGTTATATACTAAATTTTCTGTTCCAGAAGAAGGTGTTGGAATATCTGAGAGAGGATCTATCAATTTTACTGGTTCATTATCGTCATCAGATAAAACTATAATATCATCGTTACCTAAAGGTGATGCTGCTGCTGCAAGAACAACATGTTCTAAAGGGCTGGGTTCCATTAATCCTGGAATCAAGTCAAAAGTAGCAAATGCATTTTTATATTTTTTCCGGACTTTGAGGTTAAGATCAATTTTTTCTAATGCAACAGATGGCTCAGGAGAATTCATAATTATCTTTACTTGGCATGAATTATCAACATGATCCTGCTTTGCTTTAACAGATTTAAACCTCCTTTTGCAAAATTGGCAAACCATGTGTTGTTTAGTATGCATTTTCAATTCATAAGTAGTTTGATGAACACTACCACATAAACTGCACATAAGCAGTGTATGAGATTTAGTGGCTGTTACTGCTGGTGTTAATCCAAGAGAATCTATAAATTCTGGTTTACTAATACTACTACTAGTAGTAGCTTCGGATATATTGGAAGAGCAACTATCCTCGCAAATTGGATTGTCGGGCCCAGGCGATGGAGATCTAATATTTTCAGATATTGGACTATGAAGGGATGGTGACTTTACTGTTAAGAGGTTTGAATCTTTGTTTAGCATATTAACTTCTACAGATGGCGTTTTTAATTGTTCACTTGTGTAACAAGCAGATGCGGAGACATCAACAATTGGAGGTGTCGTTTTAACCTGTTCAGGAGTACATGCAGTTGGCATAGGCATCTCAGCAACTGGTTCTGAATCTGATGAAAATATAGGCCGATTGTTTTTAGTTTTGAATTTATTAGAGTTGTTAGATGACTGTTTATCGGTATCTGAAGTTGTTGAAGTTTTAATTCGTTTCTGCTTCAACTTTAATTCAGCGGTTTCCTCACTATCCGTTGATGAGATAGCTCTTTTTCGTTTCCTTGCTTGACTGTTTCGTGACAACTTTGAATCCGTGCTTGCATCGCTTGTATCATTATCAGATGATGTAACTATTCGTCGTAATTTATGTTTTTTAGAAACAGATACGGAAATATCACTTGATTTATCGCTACTGGTTGAAGGTTTCCTATAATTTTCAAACAGTTTTTTACTTATTTTCAATGGTGCTACAGTCTTTTGATTTTCTGGAGTTGATGTTTCGTTTCTTGCTACTTCATGTGCTGCTTTGGTTTGTCGGTTTGGGTTATAAATGAAACTTTTCATATTCAGTTTTCGCTTTTTAAAGTAAGATTCAACTTCATTCATGGTTAGAGATACAATGGGAGTCATGTGCCTTTCAAAACACCTCTTAGGTAATTTAAGATGTGGATATTTTTGTAAATATCTATTATAGAAGGATGAAATCTTTTTTAAAATCCTCTTTGCTTATTGACGGTTTTACTTCGACAGCTTCCTTTTGCTCTGCTTTAATAGGCGATCTGGATTCCCTTTTTATTGTGATACTTGTGTTTGGAAATTGTATACCCTTGTCTTTAAGGTACTGACTAAGCCTCTCCTAAAAAAAAATATTATTAACCAAAAACATATTACAATAATGTTTATTATCTAAAATCTAAAATTATTTAACATTACCAATTTACCTTTAATGCTCTATCCTGTTTAATGGCATCTAGTCGGAATTCATACATCTTTAATAATATTTTGCAACATCTCTGACATAACTTTTTGGATATAAGATCATGTTCCTGAACCTATAACAAATAACACAATTAGTAAGAAATATTGGGCCCTAGTTATACAAAGTAAATCAAATGGATAAATGTGTAGGTTTGTGTAAACATACGGACAATAAATAATCATTGCCGTAAACAAATTTAAAAACTAGAATTAACGAGCTTCTTCGGTTAAAGTAAAGAACGGATATGCCAAGGATATTTTAAAAATTTTTGGTAAAACACAAGGACATTACTATTATTCCACTTATGGTTATTTAAATCCGTTTATAACGATATTTTAAGACTACTATCAATCATTATCATTAATCGTATTACTCAATATGTTTTAAAAAATCACTACGAGTAAATTTATTTCTTAAACTAAAAGGGTCACTCAAGTACTTTATTCTGTACTTTAATCCAAACAAATACTTTGGCACCACAAGATTGTTGAAACACAAAATAAAAAAAAATGTCTGTCCTTCAAAAATAATTTTAATTTATTACTTTTACTAGTAAAGCAGTTTTTAAAGGGCATGTAATCCTATTTAAAAACATCAAGGTAATGTATTAATGTATTAATAAAAGTAAATATCCCTAAAAAGTTGATCTAGGGATAGGTTTTCTGTGTAACGTAGAGAGATACTTACTAGAAGTATGTAAGTAAAAATAAAGCTTAACCAGTGTGTCACATTGTTTTCTGCATGTCGTAAGGTACTTCCCATTTTCAATTCAGTTGTTTGGGTGGGTAAGTCACAGCGCCGTTTAGAAACCTTGCGTCTACGTTTTATAAAGAGCGTAAAGAACACATTTTATTGTATATCAAGGCAGAACAGACAATATAAAAGCAGGATAAAAATCCCCCTTTCTCGAATGCCACGAAATCAAGTATGGGAAGGGGTGTTTGGCAGAAAAATGGTCGCAGTGTGCTGGCAGCGCTCTCAGCCATCTACGACTCTGAGTACAAAAACAGACAGCAGGTAGGATGTTACTTAGTTAATCATGATCATTCTTTAATAATACTGTAAAGTAAATAAAATGAAAACTCTGATTTTTGTACTATTTAAATTTTATATGCCATCGGTGTTAAAATTAAAGATTATATTCTTAAAAATAAAATACAACATCTCAAATTAAAAAAATAATATTAATAAAAAATAGGTAAAGTGCTCACACAGGTCCCCCTTTGGAGCTTCAGAATAGTCTAGCCTATTGTAATTCTTGACGGACTTCAAATACGTTGAAAGGTATATTTTAACAAGTGTTTAAAATGTTCAGCCACAATTTTCCTAAAGTTGTCGCCCTATTGTGCTTATGTCTGAATATTATTTCTTTTAAGGAAGCCCATAGAAAAGTCTTTGGGCGCTAAACCGGGAGATCTTGAAGGATTTCTTATTGTGCCTCTGGTAGCAAATATTCTATTCGGAAAATTCGTGAACTGCTTCACTATTATGCGACGGCCATCGGTCTTGTTGAAAACAAATGTCAGCTAGATTGACATTTAAATTTCTCAGGGCCCCTAATATTTGTTGTTATAGCACTTGTCAATAACGTTGGCGATTTAAGTTGCCATCTATAGGAAATGACCCTAAAATGGTGTTTATTTTTCTTCGACCAATACCAAAAGACTGAAGGATTGTGGTGGCCATAAAGAGAAGAAGTTTCATATAAAAACAGAATATTCTTTTAAAACTGATCATTTTCATCATTTTTTTAGAAAATAGATTTTTAAAAAAATACCTTCCTTTTACCCAACATACCAAAGGCTAAAAAGCAAGAAAGCGTTTACCGACGACTTACCCCTCTAAACCACCAAACATTCAAACCAATTAAATACAAGTGGGGCATAGCTTTTGACACGCAGGAAGCAATGAGGCAACACTGGTTTATGCTTCATTTTTTTACCTTACATATTTCAACTATGTATCTCTCTTCGTTACACAGACATCTTATCCCTTAATCAACTCTAGTCAATTTGTAAATGTACATATGTAAATAATTATTTATCGATAGGCCCGATACAATTTAATTTAAAACGGGGATTACTTAATGAACCATCAAATTATATATTTTAAACTTATTAAAAAATTTAAAGTTTATGGTTCAAGTAATCTAAAGATAGTAGTAATATATATATATATATATATATATATATATATATATATATATATATATATATATATATATGTTAGAGCACAAGGAAAAATTCCCTACTGTCTTGGTTTACTATACAAGTATTTTACTCCCTTTAAAGACAGTTTAAAGAAAACGTCCTGCTTTTCTATGCTATCTATCCACCACGACTCTCGCCCCAGACCGGTTTCGCCTGCCTTACAGGAACTCATCAGTGAGGCTGTATCGAGTCGTGATGAATAGCATAGAAAACCAGCGTCTACTTATTAGACAAGTTTCATTGTCCAGCGGTAGGATATTAAATCCTGCCGTTGATGCCCTACTGAAAACGCATTCACTAAATACGAGCATCAATTGTAGCGGGGTGGCTATGTATGTTAGAGCACAAGGAAAAAATTCCCTACTGTCTTGGTGTATTATACAAAGTATTTTACTCCCTTTAAAGACAGTGTAAAGAAAACGTCCTGCTTTTCTATGCTATCCACCACGCCTCTCTCCCCAGACCGGTTTCGCCTGCCTTACAGGAACTCATCAGTGAGGCTGTATCGAGTCATGATGAATAGCATAGAAAACCAGCGTCTACTTATTAGACAAGTTTCATTGTCCAGCGGTAGGATATTAAATCCTGTATATATATATATATATATATATATATATATAGTATATATATATATATATATATATATATATAAATATATATATATATATATATATATATTCCGAATTTGAGGTCGGTTAAGCTCTATCACGACTGGTTTAAGGTCATTTTAAAGTCAAAACGACAAAAGTTGTCAGAAAAATCTGAAAAAATCATACATATGTTTTTGAGCTAGCTGAGTTCAAAGCCGCAGTTATTTTCACCAATTTAGGACATCTAAACATCATATAAAGGTCATTTGAGAGTCAAATCGACAAAAATGATTGAAAATATCTAAAAATGCATACATAATAATTTGGATCACTGAACTTATAGCCGATCTTATTTTTTCCATTCAAGGGCATGTGAAGGCCAAATCGACAAAAATCATTAAATTAAAATTAGACAAATTACTTTGTTTTCTATCACTATATTTATCAACATTGTGACTGCAGTTTCGAAGCTTTGCTACATTTCCAAAAATTGACAAAAATCAAAAATTATTTTAAAAAATGTATAAATAAGTTTTTAGGATGGCCGGAGAAAAGCTGCACTTTCTTTCACCATTAAAGGACATCTAAAGGTCGTATTAAGGTCATTTAAAGGTTAAACCAAAACATTTACCTAGTCCAAAAATCATAAAAACCGAAAAATTTTGTCTTTTTACTTTTTGAATAATGTTTATCAAATGTTCTGATGGGACCTAGTTCATTATAAGCATCTTTATGATCTTCCATAGACTTGAAGACAGGCAACACAATCTTGCCCCTACATTAATTGGTCGGAATATTCCAATGCGTCACCGTAATATACGCTCATATTCTTGCCTTAACTGGCCGAGACATTTACTGCCCTTGCCCTAATTAACTAGACATGTTAACGACAGGTCATACCCGTCATTCATCGTCAAAGCAAATGCAGGTTTATGGCTTAAGAAACTATGCCTGTCTTTAAGTCTATAAAAGTAAAAACCCGTAACATGGACTAGGTCCTATCAGAACTTTTGATCGGCATCACTCAGCAAGTGCAATCCTGTAGTATCCTCTAACAACTAACCAGACTTTCTAGAACAATTTTTTTAAATTTAACCTTCAAATAACCTTGATACATTTAGATGTCCTTAAAAGCTAAAAGTAACTGCGGCTTTGATCAAAGCTATCCTAAAAACTTATGTATACATTTTTTCAGAATTTTTAGACCATTTTTGTCGATTTGACCTTTAAATGGCCTTGGATAGTAACAACAAAAGCAACTGTAAGTTTAGTTATTCAAATTATTATGCATGTATTTCTCAAATATGTCCAACCATTTTTGTCAATTTGGCCTTCAAATGACCTCGATACGACCTTTAGATGTCCTTAAATGATTAAAATGACTGCGGTCATTTGAAAAACATATGAATGAATTTTTTAGACCATTTTTGTTGATTTAACCTTTAAATGGCCTTGCACCTAACGTGATGGAGCTTAACGAACCTCGGATACGGAATCAACCATCCAAAAAAATATAGCTGCCCTTGTCAGCTACGATGATGATTCTCAGATCAAATGTTGACCTGTGTAATATAAGAAATTTTTAAAATAAAACAAACTATTTCATGCAAACTACTATTGATGGTATCCCATATAGTAAAATTCAAAATGGCGAAACCTATATTTCGACTCTACAGAACTAGTTATGTACCATATTAATTTATAAAATCATCAAAAAATTACTTTAAACCCTTTAAATAACAAAAACTGAATAAACTAAACAAACTTTAAAATAACGAAACTAATCAAGCACAATTATAACACTTTTAGAAACTATATACATATATTAAGCAAAATATGTATTTTAATTATTATGGATGGGACCCTATACGTTAAAATACAAAATGAAGAAAAGTACATCATACATATAAAATCACCTAACAAATTACTCTAAATTAATAAAAACAAAAAATAAACACACTTTTAAAATAAAACAAACTTTTTCGTAGCAATTATAATTGATAGGATCCTATACATTACTTTTTAAAATGACAGATTTATTTTGACAGATTAATAAATATAATTGTTTATTTTTAATGACGAGACCCTATAGACTAAAATTCAAAATGACAAAATGAATATAACATTATTCAAATACTATTTAAAAACATTTATTTAATGATTTAAGTAATGTAAATATACTTCACATATGTCTCCACTAAATAAATTATGTATACCTATTTTTACTGATGGAACCCTATACACTAAACTTCCAAATGCGAAATTAATCTTAACTCATTACAAAATATGTATGTTAATTATTATTGATGGGACCCTATACACTAAAATTCAGAATGGCGGAACGTACATTCAATATTATATTATTTTTGTGCTGAAGTGTGATTTTCAAAAATTCCCAAAAGATTACTCTAAAATTATTACAAAACAAAAAATAAATATTATAATTAATACAAACACCCTTTGAATTAAGAAAACCTTTTTTATGTCAATTATTATTGATATAGGACTCGATACATTACAATTTAAAATAGCAGATTTAATCTAACATATTTATAAATATAAATGCCAATTATTATTAATAAGGCCCTATACACAAAAATTTAAATGTACTAATTTAACATAATTTAAAAACATAAATTTAACAACTTATTAAATAATATAAATATCCTTTAACATAAAGTAAAATACGTATGCTAATTATTACTGATGGTACCCCATACACTAAAATTCCAAATACCGGCATTAAACCATACAGTAATAAATTCTTAAGTGAGAGGTCTAGTTTCAAAGTGTTCAATCTTTAATATAGGATTGGTTTATTATATTTTATAAAAATTACCAAAAACCTATACCCAAAATGTAATATATTCTTTTAAGTTTAAACACTCTGTTATGGATAAAGCCATGACGTAAAAAGTTATTTATTTCAATTTATCGCTGAAAAATACAACTATTCGGACTTTATTTCACCGTTTTATTAAAAGTATAAATGAAGACTGCACACTTTCAAACTATGCCCCTCAAGTATACTAATTATTATTAATGAGACCCTATACGCTCAAATTTAAAATGGCCGAACATACATTTAGATTTTTTAATCATTTATTTTGTTAAAGTATGAAAATCCGCAAACAAAATATTCTAAACTTATTAAAAAACAAAATAATAATGACATAAATAATATAAACACTTTTTAATTATTAAAAAAAAATCATACCAATTATTAATGATAAAACCCTATACGTTAAAATTCAAAATGGCGGAACTAACCTCGATTCCTGTAGTCAAGAAAATCACTTCTTTTAAGTTATATTTAAACGAGACTTCTTTATCAAATACATTTATTAAATTTTGGCCGTCCCCAGAACTAGGACAAAGCCTGCACACTTCTGTAACTTCGTTGGCGTCCATTTTAAATGCTTCCCAATGAAACAAAACGTACAACGACACTTCACTGCACCGTCACCATCCTTTGACGCAAATACATGAGAAATGAACGAGATATCTACGATAGCTCGCCTATAACGGTGAACCGGTCGACCGATCGGCACTCCTCGGGTAAAATCGCTGTTGCTACCGCGTTTCAAGGTGAAAGCCGGGCACGCAAGCCGGGGTCTTTGCTTGGCGGTCGACGTCGACGCAACGGATACGGCGGGACATGAAATAAAAAGTAGTGTTGTGAATACATGGCGTAATTAGATATGAACATGAAATGTAGATAAAGTTAATTCATTCTAGTTATAATTTCTTGGGTCTAATTACGTATTACTATACGTACCTATATTAATGTTATTATTACAAAATTTTTACACTCTACCTGTTCAATGTGTTAGGACTAATACAACTTTAATTTTAATAAATAAGAAATACCTTCCGAGATAGATTTTTCATGCTGTGATTATTAAACAGGAAATAATTTATATTCTCAGTGTTTGCATAATGAGGTTCAGGGAATTTGCAATGATAGTTTTAAGCGATACGCTTGGTTCTATAAATATAGTACTATAGCCAAGTAAAACAGGATTTTAATAGAAGTAAATTGCAATGTATTTTGTTTAAGATATAAACTGTTTTTTAATTAAAATTTATGTTGTAAACTGGTTTTAAAAAAGTATATATATTGGGATTATGATACAATGGTTTAAATAATTGAAATTAGGTTGTATTTGCACAAAAGCGGACTTCTATATCTGCCGTTACACCTAATTAATGTTTATACAAAGTATTTTTAAAATCCTAAGGTATTAACCGCTCTAATATTTTCTTTTTTTTTATTTAGTAAAAAAAATATTATTCAATTTTGGGTTGCTGGGCTCTCAAAGTAAAGCTTAAGGTTTTTTATAAAAGAATAGATGCATAAGGTTTTTCATACAAGATTTATTTATTTTTCATTAATTTTTGTATGATACAAAAATATTGATTCTTATAACTGTTAAAGATGTCTCGTGCAATCGATGTCAAAACGTCTGTAAACCGTGCTGTAAACCATATATTTTTTATAATGAATAGGATTTTTTTTCGAAAATCAAATTTAATGTTAAAATTGTTTAAATAAATTGAACTCAACAGGTTTTAAATAATTGTTTTTATATAAAAAAAAGTTTAAGAAAAGTTACTTATTTTACTAGGCTATTATTAAAAGTTAATAAACCGAGTTTTCCAGTCAAACGCTTGGCAGAAAAAAGAATACGTTTAAAAAACATTTTACCTAGTACAAGATGTTTGTTTTATGTTTTAACCAAAAGTTGACGTGAAAACGGAAAATTTAAATATACCTATTTAGTAATTTGTAAATAAAGTCCATGGTGGCAATGGCAATACAACCTTGACAGAATGGAGCAAGGAGAAAATGGGTCATACAAGGTGTTACAGAATTAAATGTAGTTAAGATAATTTAAGAACAGACTCTAGTACTGAAAATAAGAAAAAAAAATGGCATGGAAATGCACTTCTTTCGAGATACAGGAGGTTAAACTTTTTTAATATCTGAAATATTCCTTATCCAATTTTAACGAAATTTGGCAGTATTATTTGTAGCATTAAGAGGTTAATTTACCAACGACCATCAGGGCCACCGAGAACCGTGGCGGGCCCTGGTACAGACCAACATCTCGGTCCCCCTTAGTGGTGAAATAATATGGGGTTCAAGATAAAATCATTTAAAATTATAAATTGATTTGGCATTGCCCCTAAAATATTTAATTTAAACATATTCTTTAATATACAGGGTTTTACAGAATGTTGTTAAGAAAAAATTAGGGGCAGATTCAGGGCCATATTATCCATTAGGCTGACTAGCAGGCTACAGCCTATATAGGGCGCCATGAAAAATAGGCGCCAGACAGGGTAGTAAAAGGCGGTAGACAGGGGAGTTTTTTAAAAAGTTTAGGTTGAGTGGGGATTTTTGGTGACTAATTTCGTGAATAAGGTGCTAAGGTGCTTTGGAATTGAAATAGGCGTGAAAAGGAGGAGAGGACCTTTTTTTTGCTATTCAGCTCTCTAAAAATTTTTTGATGGAAAATGGGCGCTCCGGGAATGCTAGCCTAGGGCGCCTCAAACACTTAATACGGCACTGGGCAGATTCTACATCAAGAAATATAAAGAAAAGTTCAATAAACAACAGCAACTTTTTCGTTTTCATACAGGGTGGTATTTTTTCAAAAACTGATAAATTTCAAAAACATATTTTAGTAAAAAGTTACTAGATATAAACCTTATTTAAATAATTATTTATTGTTGTTATTCAATAATTGCTAATAAAAATTTATAAAACCTAATTTTAAGAAAAAAGTTCCCGCACTGCTGTTTTATGGTCTAAAAATACAGTGGCGGCGAGTACTTGGGTGCACAGGGGCCAGTGCACTCAAATAGGTGAAATGTATGGGTACAAACGCAAAAAAAACTGAATTTTTTGGAAGAACAAATGAAGTAATTAAAATTAGTAGAGGGGTAAGAACCTTTTCCTTTTTTTTGCTCTTTTACTTAGTATTCGGTAAGAATAGAATACGTAGGTAAGTAAAAACCTTTTCTTCCAAAATTGCAAAAAGTAAACGAGCAATAAGTTGTTGTTTTCGAGGGCCGATGATTTTTTTTTGCTCTTTAAAATTTTAACTTATGGCACTCATATAAAAACTCAATACTCGCAGCGCCTGTAAAAATATATGTAATTGGTAAATTTATTTTCTTTTAATTTAAACAAGATACGAAAAAAACAGGGTCAAAAGCTGTACTCTTATTTGCTTAATCTAAAGGCAGACCAAAAATGTTACACACATTTACAGTAGACCTACGGACTTTTTGTTAGAAATATTCTTAGAGTTGCCCCTTAAGACGCTACTGGACTTATTAAATTTAATTAAGTTAGTGATGAGTTATCCTCCTTAATGCTATAAATACCATTGCCAAATTAAAACAAAATTGGGTCAATGATATTTATGATATTAAAAAAAACATTTTTTTTCAAGTTTAACACCGTGTAACTCTGTATATGAACTTTTTTCATATTTTTAATAGTAGAATCCGCCCTTAAATTGTATTACAACATTTTGTAACACCCTGTATGTTTAAAACATTTTAAATGAATAATAAGAGATAAGGGTAGGGTATCTACTACTTGTGTTAGTCTTGGGAACCCTATGGAATCTCGGAAAAAATACACGATTTTGACATTTTTCTGCAATTTACTGAAAATAGGTGGGTGCTGACATAAAACTATCACGAATTCGTGTTCAGGAAGTAAAAATACACCAAAAACGTATATCTCATGTCTGTGTCAGTACTTTATTCCTCATAAGAAAATATTGCCAAAAAATATTTAAAAATACGAAGAGAAAACATGGTGGTCAGAATAAACTCAAAGTAAAGAAAAGGAAAAGAAGAAAACAACAAAGAAAAAGATTATCACATTATTTAATTAAAAAAATATATCCAACCCAGAGATGTGATATAAAGGTTTCGTTGTATTTTTGCCTTTTGAACAGTCAATTTAGCTCCATTTTCCTTTATCCAAAATTGCGACTTTTTTCCATTTTCTTAAAGTTATAAAAATTGTTACCTTATAGCTCAAGTTTGACAACAAAATCTTGTCTATTTAGGAGAAAAAAATTATTTGAAAACACATCTTTGGGTCCAACCACTGATCTGGTCCACACTCTGCTCTTATTTGTGAAGTGCGGCGTCCAATTTTAAACCTTATTATATTACCTAGAAGTGTTACCCAGATCCCATAACTTTTTTCTAAAATTAAATATTTGTAAAAAATAATAGGTAGCCTAGCTCGCAATAATTGTAGGTCAAAATCAAAAATGAACATGCGTAGGTAATCAAAGGATTTTTTCTACCTGTACAGCGAATTCTACAGAGTGTACCAGACCTAAAGGTTACTTACAAAAAATCCAATAATATTCCTATAAGCTGATATCCTGTTGGTGGTGAACACGAGGTATTTCTCAAATGGCGGGAAATAGATGGGCGTGCCATGGGAACTGTCAGTAGTGAAAGTGAAGGTTATACGTAACACCAGTAGCAGACCTTGGTTTGACAGCCGACAATTTATGCATTGCATCGATTGTTGAATTATTTGTTTTCTTTTGGAATATCTGGGAGCTACGAGCTCAATTATCCAGATTTTCCGTCGACGAAGCCCTGGAAAGCATAGTCCGGAAGGGGAGAGTGGTGGATTGGATCTGAAGGGACCAAAACCAAGAAAAAAAATAGAAATAGAAATAGAATCTTAAATGTCCCTATATAGGTCTTTACATTTTTTTGGTACTTTTGGATCTAATAATGCAAAAACCCAATAAAGGTCGCTACATTTTGAAAATTTTTAGTGCATTCTTTCTTTAGGCCGTACTTTCTGTGGACCATGTGAGCCATTATCATCTTAATTATGTATAATATAAATATTAATGAAACTTTTATGCTATTGAAATATACGGTTTAAAACATATTTTTGTTTTGTGAGATGGCCCGCTTTAGTTCTCAACGCCTCATTTATGGTCAGCAGCGTAGCTAGGCGTAGTCGGTGTGGGTGGTTGCCTACGGTCTCGCGCCTGAAGGACCTTATATAGTAAAGGGGCCTAGCACTTAAAGGGTCTAAATGTGGTGGTCACCCTAACTAAAAAAATATTAGAGAATTATTGCAAGTTGCCTTATTAAGTTCGGGAATTAATAATACCGGCCTTATTTAAACAGTGCTTGTACCCATAATTTTGAGTTATTGCAAATCATGTTGACAATACCATTAACCTAAAAAAAGGAAAACAAAATTTAATAGTTTTTTTTATTGTTTTGTGTTGTAGGGTTTGATTTAATACAATTACAGAAATACAAGGTTTTAAGAATTTTTTCTTCTAAAAAAATTTGTCGATTTTGTGGTCGGCAGCCGTTAGGTTAGACGAAGAGTTCCGAAGTTACAATAACACCAAAATAGGGCAGGATCTAAAACCGACATAAATAATGCCAGGCACTATACTTATTAAGGGAGTCCTTATCCTACCATGCATCTGCGCAAGCTCAGATGTCAAAATAAGGCCGGTATTATTAGTTATTTCACCGTGCAATAATTCTTTATTGTTGTAAGACATTATTTATTTATTCAAACATACACTACAAAGAATAAAACTCCAAATGGTACACGATACGAAAAAATACAAAATCACAATTCAAATTTGTAAAAAAGACAATGCTACACATTACTGAAAATTAACTTTTATACTAAAGTTATCGCTCTCTTAAAACTAGTTAAACTTAAAGAAAATAAATCAATATTGCTATAATTAATAATATAATTCTTTAGGAGACGATCAACAAACACGTTTTACCCGTAATTAGTCCGGTGTCTATTTACATAAAACAATTGCTGACTACGTGTGGTTCTAGAGGGAATTCGAAAAGTAATTGAATTAATTAAATCACTACAATTAAGCATATTATTAAACAGTTTGCATAGGAATATCACCATTGCATTTTTCCTGCGTCTTTTTAATGACTTCAGCGCTAAGAGCTGGATTCTAGTTAAATAAGGCAAGTCCTTTATGGGAATCTATGCCTGTACAGTAAAAACTTAGAAAATTTATTTTGTATATTTTCAATTTTTTGTTAATTATTTATATAGGAAGGTGACCATTTTATACTATTGTACTCTAAAAACGATCGGACAAGACTATTATACAAACAAGAAATTGTCCTATTATCATAGATATTCCTACACGTTCTACAAACAAATCCCAACATTCGATACCAATGATCTAATTTTCAGATCATTGTTCGATACGCTTTTAAAATAATGCTGTCAATGTGCTTATTAAAGTTAAGCCCCCTGTCGAAGTTTACCCCTAAATCGTTAATATGTGGTACTGTTGTTAATGCACTATTGTTAATTTTATAGTCAAATTCGATGGGACTTTTACATCTATTATGGTAGGTTTACATCTGACATTTATTGTATGAGATTTATGTCAGACAGAAATTCTGGCCGTTGTAGACAATGAAAAATGTATATCAGACATACATTTTTTACCGTTTACATTAGCTGTCTAACATAAATATAAATGTCAGATATAAACCTACAATTAGATGGTGTCACCTGACATGTTTATGTTACAGAAGCAATAGGTAAGTGTAACGTTAAAATTATAGTTTGTGTATTTTGTAGGCGCGGTCGTTTTTGTTTCTTTTCGGTTTTTAAAATGTGTTCCGTTAAAAAAACGAAACCCTATAAAAGGAAGCCTCGCTAATACGACTTACAATTTAGGTGTAATTATACGTATATTAAGATTTTCTATTGAAATGAGGAAAAATATACCAGGTGTCACATTTAAAATAAGCAACTCCGTTTCCGGCTAAACCGGAAGTAATAAGAAACAAGAAAATGCGTGCAAAATGCAGAGTTATGTGATATACGAACGTACTTAATTTTATTAAAAAGCTTTAAAAAATAACAAAGTTATAGGGGTAAGTCACCTGCTAGGGTTACTCGGTATAGTACTAAATAATTTGCAATGAAATAGCCCTAATGCTCTTTTGGGATATTTTAACGAGCCAATTTTCTTCCATTTAAGAAAAGAAGTTTAAAGTCGTTAAAAACAAAGGACGATTAATTTAATTTTTTGATGACTACTTGACTTACAAGTTTAATCATGGCACTCTAGATAGAAACTTGAAAACTATAACTTTTTAACACCAGTTGTGTCAAAAAATCACATATGAACTGTCATTGTATTTAAAATGTCATTTAAAATATAAAAGTAGCTGACATTTGCTGTATTCCTTTTATGCTCCAGAACCGCCCAGAACGACACCATAGGTGTTCCTTTTACAATTTTTTGACATTTTTTCATGTTGTAGAACCGTTCTTGATACTATTGACAGTTCAGAGAACGGTTCAGAACGGTTCTACAAGGTAAAAGGAATACACTAATTTCCATCTATCCATCTTAAAAAATAAAAAAGGTTTAGAGAAGAACCACCTTTGCTTTGAGAAACACCCGATATATTGATATTTTCTTCAACATGAAAGTACGTACATTCTAGTGTTTTTAAACTTTTCATTTATAATAAAATATTGTCATCAAATTTGTCCCGTGAAACCAGCAGATGTTTAGGCCGCCTTATCTAAACAACTGAAGCCAAAGGCAACTATGCAAAAATAACAAAACTGCTTGCTGACGTCAACAAACAATTGGATAAAAAAAGTACTGCAGACAAAAAGCATTTTACAATAAACTGATAAGAAACTAAATTAGGAGAATGCGAATTAAACATTTTTACAAGCTTTTTTAGGGGTGTGCGAATAATTCGAACTTACGAATAATTCGTATCGAATGTAATATCAATATTCAATTCGAATATTCGAATTTTTTCGAATTATTACGAATTATTGTAGTAATCGCGAATTTTCGAGGATATTGAAATTAGGATTTCTTATGCGTGATATTTAAATATAAATTTGACAAATAATATGTAATCAACAGAAAATATCCGAGACAGAATGCCATCGATGACGAATATAAACCAAAAAGAAATATGCGTTTAGGGATCGCGTTACGACATAAAAACCTTTTCAAGTGTTTAGAATAGTTAAGTAATATTTTTAAGAGCAGTTCAATATATCCTTTCGTAGACACATAAGCTAAAATTTGTTAAATAAAGAGACCGTTGATTTTATAGTAATAAAATTGTTTTGAAAAGAATAGTGTTTTACAAATATCATTTTATATGAACCAAAAAATTAATTAGATAAATAAAACAATTATTATGAAAATTAACTACAAATTCTTGTTCAAAAATAATAAATATGAAACTAAATCTGGTGATAACTAAGTTCGTCTATCAGATACAATATCACCAGGAGTGAGAGAACAATCGTTCACTTTCAAGAGAAGCTACAAGGTATACATATATAGTATGGTATATGTATACAGGGTGATTCAAAAATCGATCACGGAACTTAAAGGGGTGATTCTACTTGACAAAATAAGGGTAGAGCTTCATATATATATATTTTTAAATGTCATTCGTTTTCGAGTTACAAGCCGTCAAAGTTCAATTTTTGTTTTGGTTTTTTCGCCATATTGCATTTATTTTTAAAGTGCCTTCTGGAGGTATTTAAAAAAGTAGTTTTGTCTTAAAATTTTAGAATCTGCAAAGCTCGATTTGTGTGCCAAATATCAACTGGATTGGTTAAAAAATAAATGTAATATGGCGAAAAAACCAAAATAAGAATTGAACTTTGACGGCTTGTAACTCGAAACGGACTGACATTTTGTAAAAAATATATGAAGCTCTACCTCCTTAAGTTTTGTCAAGTTGATCGATTTTTGAATCACCCTGTATAGTAAGCAAATGAATATACACACAGTATGTATTTAAAACTTAAAATTGACCAGGTTTTTTTGTGCACTATACAGGGTGTAACAAAAATTTGTAAATAAAACAACGTTCTTCTCAAGAACAATATGTTCTAATTAAATATTTTAAATAAAAAAGAGGATTCTGAAATTTCTTAATTCTTATTAACAGGATGTTTAGGTATATCCAGCCAACAAAAGTAAGGTTAAAATGTAAGATATACATATACATATAAACTTTTTTGGGCTTTTTAAAAATACCCTTTAATACAATGTGTTTAAAATGTTAAAAATTATTGTATTTCGTAAATCTGTTACTAAACTTGAAACAATAATTTATCTTTTGCATTTTATACAGGGTCTTTCAAAAATTTTATAATAAAAATATAAAAAGAGGATTTTATTTTATATATATTTATATTAAAATAAAAAATTAAGCAATTGCTTCTTCAGATAATTAATTTTTAATCAAAAAGGATATTATGAGTCAGTAGAATATTTTGATGCTCGATGTTATGGAATCTCAATTGGGTAAAATAAAGACTTCATTCATATTTTGATAATTAGTGAATAGTTTGCATTATTCGTGAATGTTCAAAATTTTGAATTAGTCGAAATTTTCGACTTATTCGTCGAATTTCGAATAATTCCAAATTCGAATTATTTGATTCGATCGATATTCGCACACCCCTAGCTTTCATTTAACTTGCAATGTATGAATAATGTATGTATGTTCAGGTGGAATCTTGCAACTGAATTTTGAAGCCGATTGAATTGAAATTTAGTATACACGTTTAGTTTGGATAACAATGCATGAATAGCTGTGTGTCGTCATTCTAAATCCAAGATGGCGGACTAATTATTTTTAATGCAGTCTAATATGGGCATCAAATAAAAGGGCTTGCTGTGAGTACATCGAAAAAAGTGACATTTTAAATTCAATATGGCGGAACACCCAAGGTGGCAGACTTTTTGATTGCACTTCTACAATACCGGTATCACATAAGAGGGCTTGCTGTGAGTAAATCGAAAAAGTGAAATATTTCCAAATTCAATATGGCCCCAAACACCCAAAATAGTAAGTTTTTTAAATGTACTTCTGCAATGTGGGTATCAAATAAAAGGACTTGCTAAGAATTACTCCTACTCCAAAAATAAAAGGGACGAGAGTCCTAATCCTGAATGCAATATGGCGGGCCAGTTATTTTTAATTCACTGCTACAATATGGGTATCAAACAAAAGGGCTTGCTGAAAGTAACTCCACAAATAAAGATATGTTCTGTATTGGTTCGGCGGATTCATTTAATTGATGGTAGTTATTTGGGTACACGCTAAAAAAATAATTTAAAATATTAAAACAAGAAAATAGAAAACTAAAAATCGACGTTTTGGTGGCAAGTCTGCCACCGTTGTCAAGATAAATTAAATAAAAAATAAAAAATAAATGAAAATTAACTATTATCTAGGTTTTAGGTTTTAATTTTTTTATCTTTTTTTTATAGGGAGATTCTAAAACCTTTGACATTTAATGTCTAAAAGTTCGGATATTAATGCCCAACGAAGTGGGCACGGGTCGCATTTTTCTATATGCCCACACGTTATCGCGAATCGGATGATGTCCGAGCCGAGCGCGAGCGGTGCCTCTAATCGCCACTTGCAATGGCAAAACTGCGTGGTAAGCAGCACACGTTATCGCAAATTAGCGTTCTCTTGTTCTGCAATCGAAGTTTAATTTTAAAGTTGAAGCCTTCTAATTGCATGGGGTAGAGGTTATGTTGTTATGTTTAAGTTGAATAAATAAAAAGGGAATTATAAATATTAATATACCTACAATCAACGACTTCGCTGAATTACCTGATTGTTACAGCTACAATAGAATTTCAGAACAAATGTTCAGAATAAATTTGAAAACAAAAGAAGAAGTTGAGGTAAGTACTTATCCAATGAACTACGAGTATTAACTAAAGTTTTAGTTTAAATAACAATAGGTATGTCGTTTTATGTAAACATTTGTAAGTTAACCTTACGATTTCAATTTATTGTTTTTGTTTTCAAAGTGTTCGCGCTGTATAACTTCAAAATATAATTTTTCATAAAAAAGTCAAGTAATAGGTATGTAGTTTTACAAGTTTTGGGTTATGCATATTTTATGCATCACATAAAGGAAAAAATCCGAAATCAACAAATATCAATATAATAATATAAAATCCTTAGAGCTCGAACCATGTTTTTCGCGTCTCTGTGCTCGATCCTGAAGCCATCAGAGCACAATATGTCGAGTTTTTGCACAAGGAGAGCTCGATGATTTTGCTAGGTCGTAACGAAGCCCCATTTTCGATATTTAAAATATTTAAAGAACTACAAGAAAAAAGAACATGTTTTGGTGTTCTCGGTCTATTATTTTCGCTGCTTTATGTAAAGAGCAAAACATACTAAGGCTAGGATGGTTCGATGCGTTAAGCGTCCAGTCGTAGAAAGTAGGTCCAAATAGGCTTAGGTTCGAGTCCTGACTTCGTCGAATTTTTTTATTATTTCAATAAAAAGTGGCAAGTTTCTATAAATATTGGATTAATTTAACTTGAAAATTTCGCTAGATTGTAGACAGAATTTTCTAGGTTGATTTATCAGCGGTGAAGTTTGACTTTGGACGTAAAAGTATTTCCATGGGCGTTGGGTTAATTTTATTTTATAAAATAAAATCGAAAATATATTTTTGATTAAATTGCATACATTTGTCGATTTATTGGTGTTTGAAGAAAAATAGCATATTTTATTTGGAGCAAAATTTATTTATTATTCATAGCTTGCTCTTTATTATCAGCCTCACTTCGTTCGGCTGCTAAACAAGTTACAAGAGCGCGATAAAAGTCTGACTTTTGTCTCGTATAAAATAATATAGATATTATTTTAATATAAGGTAATTTTTACAAGTTGGAAAATATTACTAGTGAAAATATAGATTTAGTTTACAGGTTTTTTTGTATAAGGGGCATGGTTTTTGAGATACAGGGCGTTAAAAATTATATCGCAAAAACGAAAATATGTAGTTAATTTTCGCTCTTTAACAGAACAAAAACTATATCTACATTACAACGTCAAAGTCTTGGACCCCTTGATTTTTCCATAAGCTTCAATACAAAAATGCTTTGCTTTAAATGGTTATATCTCTGGTCATAAATAAGTTATCAGGACAATTAAAAATAAAAATAAAGAAAATGCCAAGCTATGACTCAGTATAAATATGTTTCTTTGTTGTTAATGGTACATCCTACAGGGCGATTAGAATTTTTGGAACAAATGCGTTCATAAGAATTATATTGCGAATGTTGTAGCAACAATTTTAATAGCCCTGTAGGATGTACTATTTACAGCAAAGAAACATATTTATGCTGAGTGATAGCTTGGCATTTTCTTGATTTTTTTTTCTTTTTTAATTTTCCTGATAACTTATTTATGACCAGAGATATAACCATTTAAAACAAAGCATTTTTGTATTGGAGCTTATAAAAATAAAGGGGGTCCAAGACTTTTGACGTTGTGTGTATTATTAATTATTATACAGGGTGTTTCAGACTTGTGGTGACAAAACCCTAGGGGAGCTTCCGCTCAACAAAATATGAAAAAAGTTGTTATGAACATGGGTCCGAAAATGCTTCGTTTCCTAGTTACAGGGTAACTTTTTCCCAAGAATGAAGTTTTTTATTAATAACTTATAAATGCTATAGCCGAAAAAGAAATTATTTGATGTTTCATTTTTTGTTTTCAAAAATAAACACACTGCTATAAGTTTTTGGATAATTATTCCTAAAGATTTTTATTTTTCCTTATGAAGTTCACAAACGTGAGACACTTAAAAAAGTCAAGAGACCAAAAAGTTGTATTTTAGTAGATTTATCTAAATAATTACATAAAAACAGCAAAAAAATTACAGGGTGATATTTTTTTCAGCAAAAGGATAATATTTGCTCTCTGCGTACGCCCCTGGAAATTTCAGATCGAATTTAATTGGTCCAGTAGATGTCTGAAACTGGTTTAATTGAACTGTAGAAAATTCGTTGAAATCGGCTATAGCATTTCTAAGTGTTTAATAAAAAAACTTCATTTTTGGGAAAAAGTTAACGCCCTGTATCTCGGAAACGAAGCATTTTCGGCATCATGTCCATATGAACTTTTTTCCTTATTTTACTGAGCGGAATCTCCCCTAGGGTTTTGTCACCACAACTCTGAAACACCCTGTAGATTTGTCTAATCATAATACATATTATGTTGTTTTAACAAAACATTAACATTGTCACCTCTTTTCTTGCAGCAATGGATGTCAGAATATCAAATGATGTCAAAAACGTCGTGGACCATTAAAAATACTATTCAAAACTCAATTGAAAAAGCAAAAAAGAATATATTTAAAAGATATTATCAATGCCACTTTAATACAAGACAAACACGTCTTGTAGATGTCAGTACCAGGAAAAGAAAATACCCCTCGAAGAATATTGATTGCCCTGCTCAAATCATTATAACAATAAACAGAGATCCCACTCAGTATTCAAGGGCTTCTGACAAGACGCAGCATTCTCTTATAAAAAATTGGCCATGTCTTGTAACGATTAAAAACAACCACAATCATACGATTACTAGTGCAGTTGCTCTAAGTAAACGACCAATCAGTGATACTACTATTCAAGAAATTTTGGAGTATTTTACTAGAGGTCATTCCGTTGCTTCAGGCTTTCATAGTTTTTGCTTATCCAAAATGGAAGAATACGGAGATAAATATCAAGAATTAATGGCAGACAGACATTTTTTTCCTAAAAAGAAAGACTTTTCAAACATATGGCAAAAACATTTTAAGGCTACTTTTGGCTCTAGATCGGGTAAAGATGCATTGGAAGATCTTGAAAAGAACTTGTCCAATACAGACACATTATTTAAAATACAGCAAATCGATGATCATTACACTGTATCATTATGCACTCCAATGATGCAGAGAGCTGCCAAATTACTAATTCAAGCCTCCGAAATCATGTTCGTTGATGCCACAGGAAACTGTGATGTGGAAAATCATAAATTGTTTTTTTGTGACGCAGTCTTCTGGTGGGGGAATTCCTATAGGATGTGTTATAACTACATCAGAAAAGGTGCAGGTGTTTGAGGTGGCCGTAAAAAATTTAATCGATATTATGCCCACAAAAGTGATACCAAAGGTAATTATTACGGATGACGACTTGAAGGAACGAAAAGTCCTCGAAATGTTTTGGCCGACTTTAACACTTTTGTTGTGTACGTTTCATGTGCTAGAAGCCGTGTGGAAATGGTTATGTACTTCTACCAACCAAATAGCTCATGAGGATAGACAACAAATGTATCGCAGTTTCAAAAATGTCCTACAGAGCAGTGAATCTGAATCACAAGTTGAAGATAGTATTACCAAATTATTTGAAGATTGTAAACGCTACCCACTGTTCATCAGTTACATAAAAAAACTTATAAAACTCAAGCACATGTGGTGCATCTACTATAGGAAGCAATTTTTAACTAGGGGTTCAAACACTAATAATATGATTGAAGTCATATTCCGGCTATTTAAGGATATTCCATTGGAAAGAACCAAAGCCTATAATCTGGTTCAGCTCGTCGATTTTATTGTTGTGAGTTTCTCCATGTATTACAAACAAAGACTTTTGGATTTAGTACTGAACAAAATAAATATTAAACGATATGCTCCAGATGAAAAAGACGTTGATCTGAATAACATCAATAAAACAGGTCACTTGCAATACACTATTTTAAGTTCAGACAAAAAAGAAGTATATTTTATTGATATGGAAATATGCATGTGTTCTTGTCCCCAAGGCCAATCGGGAAAATTATGCAAGCATCAGGCTGGAGCCATAAAAAAATTCAACATTAATAGTGCTTGCAATATTTTATCAGAACAGCAAAAAAAAATTATATGAAATTGCTACAGGTAGCGAGCCACCTTCACATTTACTTCAACCATTACTTCTCGAAAATACACCGAATGGATTTCAGTTAGATACAAATGAAATTAATAGTCAGTCAAATAACGAAATTAAGAGTCAGTCAAATCTTGTTGTGGATAATACAATTGATGAGACAAGTGTTACGGATGTTGAAATCAGCGGTACAGTAACATTAAATGATGAGAATATTGACAATTCAAACACAGAATTACTAAGTGAATGGAAACAATTTATTACTGATTTAGACAATAAAGTAATAAACAACCTTAGAGATGATCCTGAAAATTTTCAAGGTGGAGTCAAGGCATGTATTCAAAACTATGTGAAAAATATGAATAGTTCATCTTCTCTTTTGAGTGGACTGTACACAGCTTTCAAACCTTGTTATTCTTTTAAAAGACAAATGGTCCATACAAGAAGAAAAGGTGTGAAAATTTCTGTACAGCCAACTAGTGTGGCCAGAAGAAAAACTAAGTTCACCGGTAGAAGGCGGTTTCAGTCTGGAAGAAAACCTGATGCTAATATTAGGAAAAACGAAAATCTAGCTCCGCATAGCTTAGAAACTTGTGTCAAACAAAATCGAGCTTTGGGAGCTCGAAAGATTGCAAAGTGATGCAGCCATTTTTTTAAACAAACAACTAAATAAAAATGTATTTAATAAATATTTAATACTGGCATGTGTTGAATTAATTTCACTCTCCTCTCTTGATTATTACTAGCGGAATGAATACGTGAACATATTTATTTATCTTTGTCTGTACCTATGTATAAATAAATTTATAATTAGGCATAAGTATTATTTTTGCGATAACGTATGTTGTTTAGCACCGACGTTTGCGATCGCAAGTGGCGTTTACAAACGCCGCTCGAGTATCAGCCGATTCGCAATAACGTGTGGCATATAGAAAAATGCGCACGGGTCTTATAGTATTATTATAAAATGACTTTTAATTATTAAAAATCATAACAGGGAAAGTCCTATTTAAAAAGTACTGAATTCAAGGTTTTTAAATTTTAAAATGCTTTGAGCATAAAAAGCCCTTAAAACTGAGGTATACAGGGCACAGGGTGTCTCAACTCTATTTATATATGAAATATCTTTGTCACTGTACAACAGGGATAACGAACCAAAGACACGCATGCCATTAATGGCATGCGACACAATATTATGGGGACGTCATTGATCACGGTGTTTAAAGAGAAGGTGACCCAACTTTGATATGACAGTATACAGTTGATATTGTGACGTCATGGGAGTCCTTTTTTTAACCAATTTAAAATTAAAAATATAGTTTTATACAATTGTCAAAGTCTTTTTAATCCACCATTTACTCACAAATCTAAACACGAATAACACGATTTCTACAAAACAATAAAGAAATAACGACATTTTTTAAAAAAGGATACCCTTGACGTCACATCTATCGGCAGTCAAATGAAAAGTTGGGCCACCTTGTCTCTAAATACCTTGGTCATTGATCACAAAATTTATTATGTCACGTCTAAAACCTTATTCAATATTTCTATAGAAAAATTGCACGTTCATACGTAAAGGTTTCTTATTGTACAAAAAAAACTGTAGATAAAAAAATGTTTATTTGGATGCACTTATTTTACTGACAGTATTATTTAATGTACAGGGTATAGGAAGGTATCCCAAAAACAGAATTTTTATTGCCAAGTAGATTTTTTTAAATGGAACATTCTGTATATTTTAACAAAATTTGACTCTTAAATTCTACATCAAAAATGTTTAACACACTAAAGGTCAATTGTTGCTGGTTGTTGAGATATCAACAGGTTGTTGATACATACATTCATTAACGGTTTAAAATAAAGAAAAAAACATTTTGGTTCTAATTATTTCTTATTATAATTCTGTCGGTGCCAGCGGCCCTATTCTTGACCATTCGCATCTTTCAACAACTGCAGGACCACTCCGCATATTATGGAAATTTATCATAGGATGGAAGTGCTCCCCAAGATGCGAACGGCCAATAGGGCTGCAGAGTGACAAATTCTTATATATATGATATCATGTAATTAATTACCTTTCATTGAAAGGGCCACTAATAGGTATGTCAGCAACATAGTTAATTTTAGAAACATATTTTACTTACTTGCCGTAAAAAACAGCAATATGTTAATTATGGCGCTTTGGGTTAAGCAAGTGTGTATTTAAAATATACTAAATAGCTGACCTACCTATGTGTTGTTTTTACAATGGAAGGTAATTAATTACATGTTACCATATTATTTGCCACTTTGGCACTGTCAGAGTTATTTAAAAATAGTTAGAATTAAAATATTATTTTCTTTCTTCATTTTTAACCGTAAATGAATATATCATTATGCCGTTGATATCTCATAAACCAGCAATAATTGACTTATAAGTGTAATATATCCTAATGTGGAATTTCATAAGGATTTAAAATTTGTTAAAATATACAGGGTGCTTCATACAAAATAAACAATTGTTTATTTAACGTTTATTTTAGTATCTTTTACAGGGGTTAAGATATTTAGTGTATAAATAGAGTTGAGACACCCTGTATATCTTTCGATCACTTCCTTTGAAAATTTAGATACATATTTTTTGAAATGTCACGCCAATTTTTATTTAGAGGAGGACATTTCTTTGTGTCTAAAACGTACTTGTTCAGAGGGGTTATTCCCTCACCTCACCAAAAACAAACATTAAAAGTTTAAATGGAAAAGAGGGTCCAGTAGTTCATCATTTTAGAGCAGTGGTGGCGAAACAATGGCACACGTGCCCAAGTTGGCACGCGACGTAAAAATTTGGACACGCTAGTATGTTGATGTTTTTTTTTATTTTTTTATATTAATATGAGTGGAAGAGAAAGAAAAATAGTTGAAGAAGCCTTTTTGTTTTTTTTTGCTCTTTACAATTTGGACTAAATGAACGAACAAAGCATTGAACGGCACGGGCATCTTTCGTTTTTAAGTTAAAATTGTGAAAGTGATGCCCTTTTGTTTGCTCCTATAAAAAGTAATATGTAAGGACTTCATTTCACATTTTCACAAAATGGCACGTTAATACAAAAGGTTCGCCACTGTTTTAGAGGGTTTCAAATGTTTCCTTTAATTGTCTTTAGTTTTTTAAAATAGGCTTATTAGATTCCAAGAAAATTCATTTAAATATCAGTGCCCCTAGATGATGGCTCACCCCTATAACTTTTTTATTATTAAAAATATTAAAATAATTTTAGTATATATGCATTAGATATAAATGTGCATTGTTTTACAAATAATTTATTTGTTTTATATTGCTTCCAGTTTAGCCGGAAACATTCTTAACTTTTTATTTTTGATGAGTCACCCGGTATATTTTTATTAATTATTTACAAATGACACTACATCTGCTCCTTTTCGTCGTCTAACTTCTAAATATTTTTAATTTTCTAAAAGTTTCTGTGCGTCTCATTAAAAATAAAAAGTTAGTGTCGTTTCCGGCTAAACTAAAAGTAAAAGAAAACAAATAAGTTTCTTAAACATTAAACATTTATGTATTATTTTCAACACAAAAATATCATGGGGCTAGGCCCTGGTATGTAGGGTGAACATCCCAGAAACTACTGAACTGATTTTGAAAAACTAACGATAATTAAAGAGATAATTTGAAATTCTTTAAGATGAGGTATCTGTGGACTTACTATACCATTTTTTAAAGTTGGGTTGGTGAGGGTAGGAGATAATCCTTAACAAGTAAAGTTTGACATAAAAACTTTTTCCCTAAAAAAAATACGGGGTGACTTGTGTTAACTGGAATGCTTTATTAATTGTTCCAACTTTTATTGATAACTTTTCATGTCTGATGGTTGCTTTTAAAGTTTTGGACTATGCAAAACAAAAACAACTTTTTTCTTAAAATTAATAATAAAAAAGTATCCCAAATGACGCTAACTTACGTAAACGCAGTGTATAAATAATGTATGTTTTCAGTTCAGTCTATTTAGTTGTGCTGCCTGCGGTTTTTGTTATCTTTCCATTTAACTCCGGAAACGAAAAATATTCCTTCAGATAAAGCAAAAATGATTTATAAAAACATTACGCAAATTTTAATTCGTATATCGTATTAAACACATGTAAATATTATATTGTCATATTTCTGTGGTCGAAATTCATTTATTACACTTTACCTATAATTCAACATTGCGACAAATACTATTTTTTATCCTTATTTTTTTTAGGGTTTTTTTATAAAAATATTTATTTTAGTTTTTTTTTTAAATTTACAATAAATAAATTAACTTCTAACTTGATATTTTTAGTTGTGTTATCAGACAATTATTTGCCAAATACCAATACTATTAAATCCAAACTAACTTTTTCATTTATTCAGGGTATTACAGAATGTGGTTAAGAAAATTTAGGAGCAGATTCTACTATTGAGCAAAAAAAATATAAGACTTTAATGTATCTCAGTTCTTCTTCGTATCTTGTTTAGTTAAAAAAATCCCCTTAGGTAATTGCATATTTTTAGACCATAAAAGAAGCATTGCGAGAACTTTGTTATTTGAAAATTAGGTTTTATTTTTATTATTAGCAATTGAGTAACAATACCAATAAATTCTTATTTAAATAAGCAGGATTATATAATGTCTAACAATTTTTGCTAAAATAAGTGCTTTAAAATTTTTTCAGGTTTTTGAAAAGTTTAACACCCTGTATCTTGAGAAATAAAATTGCAGACCCAAGTTTACATGAACTTTCTTTATATTTTCTGATGTAGAATTTCCCCCTAAATTTTTTTAACAACATTCTATAGCACCCTTTATAAATCATAATTAAAAGAACATTTTTAAATTTTGTAACAAAAACGTTCTTAAAATGTGGCTATGAAATTAAAATTTAGTCAGCTGTTTTCAGAAAAATTGGGTTGCTTTTTTCTAGGGGTCAAGTAAAAGTGATTTTTAAAAAGAGAAGGCCCCGCTCAATCCCTATCGAAAGTGGCTTCTGTTTTTTTTTATTGATATTTTGTTGATCTTGACTTCCTGATTAAATGTTCATATGGGCACAATGTGCACATCGCCTCTAGCACATACAAAATAACTATAATTTTTCTGTGCCTCTAGTTTTACTTAGTCTTATAGAGTACCGAGTACCTCCTACGATTTAAATTTATTTTCGATCTTATTAAAGCTTTTACAGGACATCTTCTAATGCATATGTCGCAGTCAAATGGTAACTTTAGGAAAATGGCTATTGTCTAAGCAAATGCTTTCTATTAGCTTAGTGACTTATTGTTCAAAAATGGCCCGATACTTCGGTTTTTGAGTAGAAGCAAATGCTTTATACAGTGAATAAAGTATGTCAACATTAGTAGATTTTTGAACAGACCCACCTCAAAAGTCCTGCTGGCACCCCCACCCCCCTCAAAGTTGGTTAAGGGATTGATATAGTTTTTTCTAATATCTTTTAAACGGTAAATGATAAAAAACTGATTTTAGTGTCGTTAGATAGAGCACAAAATTCTGCAAAACAGTAATAATTAAAATTGTATTTTTGTTTATTACGTAAGAATCTCCAATATAGAATAAGTTGGAGGGGAGCATCCACAAGGCATTTTTTACGATATATCTTCCAAACCGTCTACCAAACAAAAAAAATATAAGACACAAAAAATTAAGGCCAAAGTTTTCCCTATCGAATGGTGTATAACACTATACTATTTTCTTTTAAATTAAAGCTACTAGTGGCGTACAAAAGTAGCACTACACCAGTATAGTAGGTAGTTAAAAATAGAAATTTTTAATGTTATACTTTTATTTTATTTTTTTCAGAATATTTCTCACTTTAGTTGGTAATATTACCTTATAGTAATACTAGAAATTGTATTTTTGTTGATTTAGTAAAATTCTACAACAAAAAAATGTTGGAGGGGAGCATCTACACGGCACTTTTTACGATATATCTTCCAAACCATCCACCAAATAAAAAATATAGAATACAAAAATAAAGGCCAAAGTTTTCCCTATCGAATGGAGTATAACATTATACAATTATCTTTAAAAAAAAGCTACCAGTGGCATACAAAAGTAGCACTACACCAGTATAGTACCTAAAAATGTAAATTTATATGTTATACTTTTAATTTTTTTTTAAATATTTTTACTTTAGTTTTATTAATTTATTATTATTTCTAATTCTGCATACTAGTAATAATAAATAATCATATTACACGGAAAAAAAAATTACCAGTACAAAAATCAAAATCAAGACGTGTGGATTGAGTTTGGTACTGGTAAAAATGTAAGACATATTTCGTGTATCGAAATTGCTAAAAAAATCAATGAAAAAAGTCTAGCCCTTTCTTTTTTCATTCACTAACCGGTTGCGATACCACCTCCTCCTTTTATGGAAAAGGAAAAAAGTGTTGGGAAGCTTGGGAATCTTTTCCGGAAGTTACTTTCATTGATTTATTGCAGCATTCAAAAAACCTTCATCTCGGCAATTAAGTGTGATCTCAAAATTATTTGTAACTATTTTCGATAAACATTCTGATAGTAGCAACATTGATATTTGTCGAATGCAACTTTTGCCCAAAAACCGAACGGTTGAGAATTTACCCCCAACAATAATTGTTTTAGCACTTCACATTAATCAATGCATTTATCAAGCAGGATTTGTTTGGGGTAATCTCTGCCAACCAGTGGTTGAACTCCATGTCCATATGAATGGGGATGGATTTTAGAGAATACTAAATGGACACCACTGTGGACCACTTAAAATGTAAATGTGGCACAAATTGTAAATGTTGTTTAAAAAAATTTAAAATGTACCAGGTTATGTTTGTGTGCGGAATGTTGTAATTAGGTATTTTAGGTTGTGTAATAATGTGTTTTTATTGATGTTATATACAGTGTGTCCCAGGATAGATGTTACAAGAGGACAAATGGAACAACAATTTTTAAATTTTAAAACGAAAGTTTGGGCGACCGGTCGCATGGTCCAAAACTAATAAATACAAAACTTTACTTCAATTGGTATTAAACAGGGCGAGTTAAAAAATTGACAAAAATACTTATTTTTACTTAACGTGTTTAACTTTAAATTCTGACATAAAATTTAGATCTCTACAACATTTACCTATACAATTTTGTCCTATTTTTAAGAATAAAGGTACTTTATCCTTGGTCATTTTTCATATTTTTAGTTATAACTTGCCCTGTATATTACCAATTGAAATCAAATTTTGTATTTATTAGTTTTGAACCATGCGACCAGTTTCCCAAAAGGACGATTAAATACCAAAAATTTTGGTAAATTTGTCCTCTTGTAACACCTATCCTGGGACACACTGTATAAGCCATATTTGTTGTTATCTTTATAATAAAAAGTTATTATAATACTGTTGTTATTTATTTAAAAATATGATGAATCAAATTATAAAACAAAAGAAATAAGTAAATAAAATGTAAAGTATAATTATTAATTAATAAATCTAAAGTGAAAAATAATCTTTTAAAATTTAAGAATAACATTAAATATTTCGATTTCTAGGTACTTTATTGGTGTAGTACTAATTTGGTACGCCACTGGTAGCTTTATTTTAAAAGATAATAGTCTAAATAATAACTTTGTGGTCTGTCGTTTATGTTGTTTATTCTTTATGTTAATGGTTTGAAAGATATATGGTAAAAAGTGCCGTATGGATACTCCCCTTCGACTTTTTTTTGTTGTAGAGTCTTACCAAAAAAACAAAATATTATTTTTAATATTACTATTATGCGCATTAAGGTAATATTACCGATTAATATAACTAAAGTGAGAAATATTCTGAAAAAATAAAATAAAAGTATGACATTAAAAATTTCAATTTTTAACTACCTACTATACTGGTGTAGTGCTACTTTTGTATGCCACTGGTAGCTTTAATTTAAAAGAAAATAGTATAGTGTTATACACCATTCGATAGGGAAAAGTTTGGCCTTAATTTTTTGTGTCTTATATTTTTTTGTTTGGTAGACGGTTTGGAAGATATATCGTAAAAATGCCTCGTGGATGCTCCCTCCAACTTTTTCTATATTGGAGATTCTTACGTAATAAACAAAAATACAACTTTAATTATTTCTATTTTGCAGAATTTTGTGCTCTATCTAACGACACTAAAATCAGTTTTTTATCATTTACCGTTTAGAAGATATTAGAAAAACTATATCAATCCCTTAACCAATTTTGAGGGGGTGGGGGGTGCCAGCAGGACTTTTGTGGTGGGTCTGTTCAAAAATCTACTAATGTTGACATACTTTATTCACTGTATAAAGCATTTGCTTCTACTCAAAAGCCGAAGTATCGGACCTTTAAGTCACTAAGCTATATAGTGTATCTCAAAGTACATCGCTTTGGCTTTTGACAGCAATACTTCAATATACCTGCCGACAGCAATAAAACTGCGGATCAGTAAGTATTAAAGGGCAGAACATTAGGGACGGACTCTAATAATAATATAAAGAGTTATAATTTATTGTTGATTTAAGTAGGTATAATCTTAAAATTACATTAAGAAATTAAATATATGCAAAGTTTTAATAATTATAAATAAATTTATAACTATATTATCTATACGTACCTAATTACATTTTTACCTAAATAATACAAAGATTTATAATTTATTGTTTATTTAAGTAGGTTTAATCTTAAAATTTCATTAAGAAATTAAATATATGCAAAGTTTTAATAATTATAAATAAATTTATAACTATATTATCTATACGTAATTACATTTTATCTAAATATCTAAATCTAATTCTTTTTCACTATTTAAGTTATCGTTGAGATTAATTACAATACGATTTATGTTTGAAATGCTCAATTAATTTAAGAGAAAAGTGGACTGTATTTGGTCTCGATAAGGTTTGTTTTCTGTATAAATTTAAGAAAAGGCTTTATAAATAATTAAAAAGAATTAAGTAATATTTTAGCATCCAAAAGACAATATAAAATGCGGGCTGTATATATCAGCCAAGAAAAATCACTAAATAAAAGCGGGACACTAAAATACTTACCACTGTTTGCGGGAAATTGCACTTAAAGAAAAGCGTGGGCCTCGATATGCCCAAAAGCGCGCAACCGTACGGTTCACGTGAAAAATATAGTCTTCGATGCGAGCGCGTTCCAGGTCACGAAGTACCTTAGTGTCGATATTGATAACAAAAAAAATAACCCGAACAATAGGGAAAAGTACCATATTTATATGGTCCGTACTAGATGCTAAAATTAAAATAAATAATAAATATAATTTATTAATGAACGGGGATTGAACATCTCGCCCGGCCAAAATGCATGAAATAAACATGCATTTTCCAATAAAAATAAAGAAAAAAATATATAATACTTTGGTCGAACATATAACCATAATACCAATAACCATTAAAAAAAAAAAAAACTAAAATTGTAGATATAATTAAAAATAAATAAAAATACTAATCGCTAAGAGGTAGGGGGACACAACTTAACGAGCGGTCGGGTGAGTACACCATTTTTGGTTTTGACAGTGGCAACACGGGCAACGCCATCAGAACCAGGATGTAACTCTTACGATTCGTGCAAGAGTCCATTGACACGGTAAAGAGTTGTCTAATTTAATTAAAACAAGAGTCCCTATCTTGGGAGTAGTCATTGAATCGAGCCATTTAGCCCGTTGCTGCAGGGAATGTAAATATTCCTTTGTGCCAACGATTCCAAAATCGCGATGTAAACGTTGGAGAAGCTGCCAACGTGATAAATGATTCATCGGTACATCGGAATAGTCTGGCGTTATTAAAGGCGAAAGGGGCTCCATAGTCAAAAAATGGCCTGGAGTTAATGCATTTACATCTTCGAAATCGGAACTCATAGCAGTCAAAGGTCGCGAATTTAAAATTGACTCTATCAAGGTTAAAACAGTATAAAATTCTTCATATGTCAAAATTTGTTGACCTATGACACGATTTAGATGACTTTTAACCGCTTTCACTCCAGATTCCCATAATCCACCAAAATGAGGTGCAGAGGGCGGCGAAAAACTCCATTCAATTCCTTGACTAATAGCAGCGTCGCGTATAAAATTATTAATTTCTTTAGAGGCGGCTTTAAAGTTTGTGCCTTGGTCACTAAATAATCGTTTACAAACACCTCGACGCGAAATAAAGCGTTGTAAGGCGGCAAGAAAAGTATCAGTTGACATGTCACTAGCCAGTTCCAAATGAATGGCTTTTGTGGCCATGCAGACAAATAGACAAATGTAGGCTTTATTAGTTCTTACACCCCGATGACGCGAAAAAGAAACAGAATAAGGACCAGCATAATCAACTCCGGTATTTAAAAACATTTTGCCTCTAAAATTCTAGAAGGGGGCAAGTTACCCATAGGGGGTTGAAATGATTTTGGATTGGTTTTCCAACATGTTATGCACTTAGAAATAACAGAGTTGATAGCTCGTTTGGGTGATAAGATCCAAAATTTTTGGAAAATAAGAAATTGTAACGTGCGCAAACCGGCGTGAAAATATTTTTTGTGATAATAATTAATTAAAAGAACAGTTAAATTACAGTTTCTTGACAATAAAATAGGGTGTTTTGCGTCATAACTTAAATTTGAAAATTTTAAACGACCGCCTACGCGTAAAATACCAGTTGAATCAATAAAAACATTTAATTTGCGGAGCGGCTTGGAAAAAACTTTATTATTTATTTCATGTGTAAAAGAAATTTCCTGTGAATATTTTACTAACAACATTAAGGCCTCATGCAGTTCAATAGGTGATAATGGGCCCAGTTTTTTATTATGTTTGTTTTTAGAGTTATATAAAAATCTTAAAATAAATGCAAGAATGCGTTGAAGTTGAGGAAATGAAGAAAATTTATTTAATAGCAAATAAAAATATTATTGTTTAAATCTAAATGACTGAAAAACGTATGTTTTTTCTCTTCTGTAGAAATTGAAGTTTCTAATAATGAAGAATTAAAGTTGTTTTGTTTACCAATCCAACAATTATCAGTATGTTTAAGAAAACTAGGGCCATTAAACCAAATTGAATTTGACATAAATTTAGAGGGTAATAAACCACGTGACGCGATATCTGCGGGATTATCACCAGATCGAACATGAAACCAAAAAGAAGGTGAAATTCGCTCTTGAATATAGGAAACGCGATTAGAAACAAACATTTTCCAGCGATGTGGCGACGATTTAATCCAATATAGAACAATTTCCGCGTCTGTCCATGCGTAAACTTTGTCAAAAGAAATAATATTTTTAAAAATATTTAAAACAAAAGACATTAAATTTGACAGCAGCACAGCGGCACACAATTCAAGGCGAGGAATAGTTATTTTAGCGAGCGGCGCAACTTTTGTTTTGGCGCAAAGAAACTTAACAGAAACTTGACTGTTATGAATGTATCGTAAATAAATTACTGCGGCGTACCCATTTTGTGAAGCGTCACAAAAACCGTGTAACTCGTATAAACAATCGAAATTTTCAAGAATTAATCGCGGCACCGTTAATGTACTTAAATTTGGCAACTCAGTTTTATATTGAGTCCAAACGCGAAGAATGTCAGCGGGGGTTCTTCATCAAAATCCAAACCACACGACCACAATTTTTGTATAAGAGTTTTAAGAAAAAAGGTTGCAGGAGCCAAAAAACCGAGTGGATCAAAACACGAGCTAACTCGGATAAAAGATTGCGTTTGGTACAGGGGCGGTTCTCAACATTTATAGAAAATAAAAACAATCCTGAACAGGATTCCATTGTAATCCTAAAATTTTAATATTAGCGTGTTCAGAATCCAAGTCAAATGATCGCGGATTTGTGGATAAATGATCAGGATCAAGGTGATGAAGTAAAGAAGGTTCATTACTTGACCACTTGCGTAATTCAAACCCACCCTTTTAAGCAACAAAATAAGTTCCTTTTGCAATTTAAAAGCGTCATCTAAAGAAAAGCAACCGGTACTGATGTCATCAATATAAGTAAAATTTTTAATGGCGTTAGAAGCTAACGGATAACTATTACCCTCATCAAAAACAAGCTGTAAAAGAGTGCGTAAGGCTAAAAACGGCGCTGAGGAAATTCCGTAAGTAACCGTAGTCAAACGGTAATCTTGAAAAGTATCATCGGGCGAAAATCGCCAAATAATTCTTTGATAATCACGATGAGTGGGATCTATTAAAATCATGCGATACATTTGTTTAATATCTGCGCAAAGAACATATGGATAAAGGCGAAAAGTTAATAGAATAGTTGCGATATCTTTTGTAATTTAGGACCGACATGTAAATGATCATTAAGCGATGTTTGATTTGGTAATTTTGCGCTGCCATTAAAAACTACTCTAAGTTTAGTAGTTTTACTATCCGGTTTAATTACGCAATGATGCGGCAGATAATACGAGGGTTTGTCAAGTTCATGCGAAGGCACAAGTTCCATATGTTTTAAATTTAAATATTCAAGCATAAAATCCTTATATTGCGAATATAATTCATTGTTTTTTAATAATCTACGTTCAAGTGAATAAAATCGATTTATTGCAAGATCGCGCATGCCCGAAAAACTAGGTAAAGTATCGCGAAATGGCAGAGAAACAACATATCTACCAGATTCGTCGCGTTTATAATCATTAACAAAATTTTGTTCACACAAAATATCGTCAGGAGAAAGCGACTTAACTGTAGGAACATTCTCTATTTCCCAAAATTGTCTTAACGTAGAGTCTAAATTATTTTCCGAAGTATTACAAAAGAGTGCGGTTATTTGAGAACTAACTGGCGAAACAAATTTTCCCATTAAGACATAACCAAAAATTGTATTTAACGCGTCAGGTTCATTAGTCTCTCCTGAAATTCGTCCATTCAAAATAATTTTTGAAAATAAATCACTACCGAGCAATATATCAATTTTGCCGGTTTTAGAAAAATGCTCATCAGCAAGTTTTAAATTTTTAATATGCGACCAAGAATCGGGAGAAAATGACGTAGCTGGCAAACTGTCACAAATTTTATTTAAAATTACCGCGTCGGTCACAAGAACAGGACCGTCTTCACCGACGGGTTTAATAGCGAGTGTAACACTACCATTATTAGAGATGGTGCGCATGGATCCGATTCCATTTATTTCAAGCGAGCAATGATTTTTCTTTAAACCTAAACGATTGACAGCTTTAAGTGAAATAAAAGAGGTCATGCTTCCCGAATCTAAAAGACATCTAAAGGTTTGAGGCATTCCACGATTATCTAATACATCAATGAGGGCAGTAGAAAGCAGAACTCCCTCATTGGTTACAGCAGACAAACTAGTCTTTGAATGTGATTGTTCAACGTCAGAAATTTGCAAACTTGTAACGTTTTTATGCGAAACGGATTGCGTTTGCACATTGTTATTTTCATTATTTGACGCGCTTGAGATTGGTCTAATATTTTGTGAGCCTACATTTTTAGAAAAATGTAGTAACGTATGATGACGTTGACGACAAGTTTTGCAAGTTTCTAGCGATTGACAAGTTTTAATATCGTGTATATTGCTCAAACAGTTAAAACATAAGTGTCGATTTTTACAAAAATTAAAGCGTTCAAAGGGCGTTTTATCTAAAAACTTAGAGCATAAATATAAAGCGTGATTCTTTTGACATAAAGGACAATTTAAGGAGAAACTATTATTTAAAAAGGCACCAACATGATTTCTAGGAGGTTTTCTACTTCTATCAAAACTAACAGAGTAATTTACCGTATTATAAGCAAGACAAATTTTTTCTAGAAAGTCGGTTAAGTTTTTTAGCGTTGGAACCGTTGAAGAACCGTATTCCAATTCAAATTTGGTAATAATAGATTTATCAAGTCTTTTGAACAACATCATGACAATGATAAAATCCCACTGATCAGTGGGAAAGCCTAAAGTTTTAAGAGCGGATAAATTTTCGGAAAATGTATCTAACAAAGAGCGCAGTGCCGAAGGATTTTCGTAATTTACGTTTTGGCAGCGGTCTAATGCGAACCAATGTTCTTGTGCGCGTAAGCGTTTATTTGAATAGCGCTGAATAAGCGTATCATAAGCGGTGCCATAATTATCCGCTGTCAATGGTAAGGTTCTTACCAGGGACAGTGGTTGGCCTTCTAACAGAGAAATTAAATAATTAAAGCGTTCAATATCAGACAGCGAAGGGTTATTATGTACTAATGCGTTAAATAAATCCAAAAAAGATATAAAATTTTTATAGTCACCTTTAAATTTTGGAATTTCTAATTTTGGTAAGCGAGCCTGCGGCACATTATTTAAAGATACAGAGTGATTTAGATTAGGATTAGAAACATTTAAATTATCATTATCCTCAAACAAATCCATATAAATGGCTTTTACAGCAAAAAATCACTTAAAAACCTTCTCGTATAGTTTCGTCTATTTCAACATTTGCTGTTTCATCAGCTAAATAAATTGAAGTTATGTTTTGATGATATTCACAAAAATCATTTTTTAATTCATCTATCTCCAAATAACGAGCTTTAAAAAGGTTTTTTAATGAGTGATCCTTTTTGGCACTATTAGCCAAGTTAATTAAAGTAGCCATATCATTAAGGCATGCGTTTCTCTGATGTTTTAATTTTTTTAGTTTGGCAGAAGTAGACATGTTTAAAAAAAATTTAATTAAATTAAATTATAAATTTAAAATGGAAAAAATATATTATATTTCAATAAAATTGTTAAGACTTTTAAAAATCCCCCGGTAACTACAATGTCAGCGTATAAAAAAAGAACTTGTTTGGAATGCAAATACAAATTATTTTCAAATTTATTTTTTACTCTTACTGCTGATAAGGATGTTCTAAATACAGAATAAGATATTTTAAGTTTATATCTAAATAAATCAGCGATTAAATAAAAAGGATTATTTTAGATATATGTTCGACCAAGAATATTATAATAAAAAAGCAGTTTCTCAAAACCATACAAAAAAACCTTATTCGAGGTCGAAGGAACAAATGTTTGAAATGCTCAATTAATTTAAGAGAAAAGTGGACTGTATTTGGTCTGATAAGGTTTGTTTTCTGTATAAATTTAAGAAAAGGCTTTATAAATAATTAAAAAGAATTAAGTAATATTTTAGCATCCAAAAGACAATATAAAATGCGGGCTGTATATATCAGCCAAGAAAAATCACTAAATAAAAGCGGGACACTAAAATACTTACCACTGTTTGCGGGAAATTGCACTTAAAGAAAAGCGTGGGCTCGATATGCCCAAAAAGCGCGCAACCGTACGGTTCACGTGAAAAATATAGTCTTCGATGCGAGCGCGTTCCAGGTCACGAAGTACCTTAGTGTCGATATTGATAACAAAAAAAATAACCCGAACAATAGGGAAAAGTACCATATTTATATGGTCCGTACTAGATGCTAAAATTAAAATAAATAATAAATATAATTTATTAATGAACGGGGATTGAACAGCAATCAATCAATCAATAAATTTATTTTTCAGTTAAAAAGTACATACAAAAAAAAGTACAATAACTGAAAAACACGTCAATAATTATAAAAAAAAGTTACAAAATATAGTTACAAAAGGAAACAAACAGGCTATACATTTTAGCATATAAATAAATAAAAAAAACATATTGGGTTAGTATATTTTAACAAAAAAATTAAAAAAAATATATATATATAATATTGGTGTCTAAAACAACACAAAAAAAAATAGTACAGAAAACACCAAGACACTTAAAAAATCTAAACTAAAAATTACGTCACAATAGAAATAAAGGTATATGCACACATCCATCCACCCTGGTACAAATTAATACACATCACATAATTAATATATTATTGGTCAACCTTTCATTTCTGACTATTGGTGGCAAAAACAATAATTAAATTTTATCCTACAAAAAATTCTTCCAGCGAATAACAATTTTTTTCAATTAAAAAACGCTTTAATCGTCGCTTAAATATTTTTATATTGGCAGAATTCTTAACATCAGCCGCCAATGCGTTAAAAAATCTACATCCGTTGTACATGATGTTTCTCTGATAGAACGCTGTTCGATGCTGTTCAGGTAGTAATAAAGTACGTGCTCGCGTATGATAGCCATGATTTGAGCGAGAGGCCTGAAACGCCGATAGCCTTACATAAACATATGAACAAATTTCCAAAATGTAAACCCCCGCAACAGTCAATATGCCAAGGGTTCGAAAGGCGTCCCGACAAGACTCCCGCCCAGTCAATCCTGCAAGTATCCTTACAGCGTACTTCTGTATCAGAAAAACACGATGCACCTCCGAACTTGCCCCCAATTTAATATGCCATACCGAATGGAGGAGTGAATATTGGCATAATACAAACTCAAGAGAATATCCCTGCTGCAATGATATGACATGAAACGCAGGGCGTAACAGTTCCGGCGTAGTTTTGTACATATAGTATTAATTTGACTATGCCACTGAAGCTTACTATCAAACACAATACCCAAAAGTGAACAGTCTTCAGAAGTGGTAACAGAAGCAGACGGATTATTCTCACATAGTGTTAAGGAGGACTGTGGCTGTTTAGAGCACGAAAAACCACAGCCTTAGTTTTATTTGTATTTAAAGATAGTTTATTTTTTTCCGACCAGTTTATAGCGCGTTGATATACATTCTCTGTAGTTGTCTTTAAAATATGAACATCTTTTTCAACTATTAGGACATTTGTGTCGTCAGCATAACATATGGTTTTTACAGCATGTGAAACATTATTAAGGTATTGTATGAGATCATTAGCGAAAATAACGTAAAGCAAAGGTCCGAGAACGGACCCTTGAGGAACCCCCAATTTTATGGAAGCCAGCTGACTTCTTACCCCATTTACGGAGACTGATTGATAGCGTTCCGAAAGATATGAATTCATATAATCATAAGATTTGCCCCGCAGTCCATATCTATACAATTTATGCAGAAGCAGTTGATGATTTACCATATCAAATGCTCGACTAAAATCAAGAAATAAACCTAACACACATAGTTTGTTATCAAGAGCATCAACAATATTAACCTGAAAGTCTGTCTGGGCTGTTTCGGTGCCTTTACTTGGCACAAAACCATGTTGTGCATCAAAAAGTAAGTTATTGCTTTTAAAAAAATTAAATAATTGATCCTTAAATGCCATTTCAAAAACCTTAGAGATACTAGGAATCAAGCTTATTCCTCGATAATTAGAATATACGTTAGTATCACCCCGCTTATAAATCGGAATGACAGTCGCAACCTTGAGTTTTTTGGGAAAAACTGCAGTACTAAAAGACAGATTAATCAAGAAAGCCAAAGCATTGCTAAGCTGTAGCGCACATTGTTTTAACAAGTTATTAGAGATATTTTCATTACCCGTCGAATTAGAGTTTTTAAGCCGCTTGATTAGAGATACTACTTCCATATTACAAATTGGCGACAGAAAAAAGTTTTTGAAAAAAATGGAATATTCTTGTCCAAAAAATCAAAGTCACTGACATCAGCGGTAGTGGTAAGAAAAAATCATTAAAATTATTTGCAACTTTTTCGTCAGATAATTTAATATCACCTTCAAAAATTTCGATGCTTTGGTTAAAAGTATTCTTTTTTTGTAAAGTATTAATAATATTCCACATTGTTTTTGTCTTATTCCGAGCATTCCCTATTTTAAGATCATTAGATTGTCTATAAAAATCTTTCAATTTTTCTCTATATCTTTTTGATAAATGTCTGCTAATTTCTCGATAACGCCCATTTGTTTTCGCTAACTCCGAATATAAAGACACCTGATTTTTTAGTACTAAAAGCTGCGGAGAAAGTTTATGACTCTTTTGTTTAATTGTTTTAGGAGTGACACGCTCCACTGGAAAACAACAGTCATAATAATACAACAAAACCCGCATAAATTCATCAAAAGCTTTGTCAGAGCACGTCTGTCGGAAGAGACTATCCCAAGTCTCCTCACCCAAATTATAAACAAATGTTTTAATATTATCCTCAGAAAAATTTCTCCTATAAAGCGATTTGTTATTTCTAGTAGTCAGACTTTCACAAGATAAATCGAAGACAAGAAATATACCATAGTGATCGGAAAGTCCCAAGTTGACGACTTCCACTTCGTAATCCGTAGTCAAACCAACCAAAATATTATCAATACAAGTTCTACTTAAGCAGGACACTCTAGTTGGTTTATTTAAAATTACATTTAAATTGTAAGAATAAATTAAATCTAAAAAAGGGTTTTATTAGTACTAGAGACTAAAAAATTTAAGTTGTAATCGCCACCAACAACTACAGAATACTCACGCATACAGATTTTGTCTAAAATTTGGTTAAGTTGATTTAAAAAGCATGAAAACAGGCCGCTGGAGGTCTATATACTACCATCAGAAATAATTTCAATTTGTCTAACCTTATACAAGCGCACTCTATTATGCCTTCAATACATAAATCCTCTATTTCACATGTACTAAACTTGTAACAAAATTTATCATTTTTATAAATGGCAACACCGCCATGTTTTAAATTTTTTCTGCAAAATGAATTAACAAGAGAAAATTTTTGTAGCTTAATTTCTTTCAATTGATCTAGAGTTTGCCAGTGCTCAGTTAATAACAAAAAATCACATACGTTTCTTTCAAGAGCTAAATCTAAATCTAAAAACTTATTACCTAGACATTGAATGTTTTGTAACAAAATATTTAAAGGGTTATTATAAGACTTCCTGGGCACGAAAAAACTGTTTAGGACTAGAATCTTACACATTTTTCAAAACCTGTTTTGCATCTAATGACAAGTGATTTCGACGCGACATGGTTATATATATTCTCGTATAACAACTTTTTCGAAACGCAGAGTAAAAACGATTATTCAACACTGCAACTAAAATATTAGCAGACATATTTATATAAATGGTCAAAACTCAAGAGATATTTATACCTGGCCCACCCCTGTCATAATGAACTCATGGGTTTGCTCAATAATAATAGGTCATAAAATCATTAAAGGTTTATTGAGGTATTGCCCGTCAAAAGCCAAAGCGATATACTTTGAGATACACATACCTGGGCAAATAGTGTATTTTCATTTTTAAATGCTAATTGCCTAGGCAAATGCTATTTGACTAGTAGGGGCGCCGAGAGGGCGTTAAAGGCAGTACAAATTACCGGAGCCCGAAGTGATTGAAGGGGCCCGGACTAATTGGAGGGCCCGCGCGGCATAAACAACGTAAATGGGGCAATGTATATAGTGAGGAACTTTTTTGTAAGGGTAATTGTGAAAAGTATAATGTAGAGAAAGTTAGTTTGGAGAAAGTGAAAAACTTTATTTTTCTTTTCAACATTTTTTGGGTAATTAAGAGGGCCCGAAACTTACTTGTAGAGGTCCCCTCGGCGGCCCTGTTGACCAGTCAATTAGCATTTAATTCTTTTGCCTATGCAATTTTTAGACAAATGGAAATAAAATATATGCATAACCAGACGGTCATGCAAAACTGTCACATTGGGGGTCATGGTTAGTTCTTTAGTTCATGGACAGAGCTTTGATCTTCGAAGCCAGAAGTCGCCGGTTTGATTTCCAGCGGGGGGGGATACATATTTAGGTAGTAGTTATTTAATATTAACGTCCGTGGTGGCACTACCGCGTCATCTAAAAGGTGCTGTGAAATGCATAACTGCATGTTTCAGTGCTTGGACAACGTTGACGGAGCAGGGGAAACGAGAAGTTAAATATCTAATAACCCGACACTCACGGTACTTTGGTATTTTGATTATAGGCCTTCGTGGGATGTCAAAAAATTTATCATGCACCTACTAAGCACCAATAGGCTTTATTTGATGTGATTTTTTTAAAAACTGTTTTTACCAGTGGCGTCCAAACAAGATGTACATTGGAAATTTTTCAAAAAATATGGTACGCATTGCTTTTTAAAAAGCAAGAACTAATTTTAAAATTCCCATTCATTTTAAAACAAATTTCACCTCTTCAACTTTCTTTGTCGGGTGCACCGTTTTTGCGTAAAAAAATAAGAACTGTTCTTCATGTACTTTTGCTACAGCGAAATTAATTTAAACTAGTAGGCTGGTGATCAATTTTTGGTTTTTTATACGAAAACGATGCATCAGACAAAAAAAAGTGAAGAGGTCAAATTTGTTGCAAAATAAATAAGGATTATAAAAATCTTTAATTTATGAAAAAGCAATGGCGTATTTTAGTTTTTAACAATTTCCATTATTCATCCCATACGGACGCCACTGGTAAAAATATTTTAATATCTTTCATGTTTAAAAATTTCTATTTATGCTTAGCAGGTTCTTGCCAAGTTTCAGGAAAATATCTCTAACAGTTTTAAAGTTATGATAAAAAACAATATTTTTCTTAAAACTTTAACACCCTGTAGCTCAAAAGTTAGGAGGTTTAGGACAGACGTTCATACGAACTTTTCTTTCTAAAATAAGCTAAGGAATTATCCCTTGTATTTTTAGTCATCAATTATATTACATCCTGTATAGGGTAGGAAAAAAGTATGATTTTTGTAAATGAAACACCCTGTATTTGCCCATAATTTTTTTATGTCTTTATTAAAAGTTTTTTGGAATTTTCCGCCTTTTATTTGATTTGTTAGACCGTGTTTTACCATATAGATAAATAAAACATGCAAAAATTTTAAGTTATAGTGTTTCCGTATAGTGTGACGTAACCATAAATAACTACTACCTATAAACTAGGCAGAATACTACACAGAGTTTTGCCGATTCCAAATCCATTTTTAAAGTTTAAATAGGTAGAGATAAGGAAATAGAGTAGAAATAAAAATTCATTTATTATTGTTACTTACTGACTCTGTAATCTGTAGTATAAGAAATACGGTAAGTCAGAAGTCAGGTAAGTTGGGTTCTAAAATTTTGACTACGTGTTCTTAAAGGAAAAAAAGTACTAAGAAAAAGTTTAATACATTTTTTTCTTATCGCCTATACTTACTTGGGAAAATTAAGTATGTTTCTTTCTATATAAATAATTCATTTTACTTTTTATCAGTGGCCCCATTTTTTATAATATATCCTTTGTAACCGAATAATATTTTTTTACCTAAACACACCAAATTGCAAATATGGACAATGGTGATAGCCCCCTCCCCCTCGGAAAGTTGATATGACCGATCCTGCTTTTTATATACAGTGTGTCCACTTAAGTTCGCACCATATGGAAAACTTTTTTATTATTAAGTTTACGAAAAAAGTTATTCTTTATAAAAAGTTCTGCATGATCCAAAACCTAAAATGCAACCATCAGGTATTCAATTTTTCCAGTCGTATACGAGGTATATCAGAAAATATGAATTTTGCTCAAGAATAAAGTACCTTTATTTTTGATAATATCGAAAATTATTACTAAGAAAAGTTGTTTAGAACTAAAAACTACGTTCAAATATACAATTACATCAAATTATTATGTAAAAATCCTTTTTCTTTTTGCACTGATAAATGATTTATTGATAGTAATAATTGTTTGACAGTGAACGTTAAATAAAATTTGTTAACATGTCGGTGACATTTAGTGTGGAAGAAAAAATAGAAATTGTGTTAATCGTTGGTGATAATTATAAAACTTATCGTGAAGCAGCTGAAATATTTAACAACAGACATCCCGGGAAAAATATACACCATACATTAGTAATGAGAATTATGGAAAAATTCAAAACATGTGGAGATGTTAAAAATAAATTCACAAACAAGCGTCAAAAAATCGTTACAAGTGAAGAGATGAAGTTGAATGTAATGTTATCTGCATTGGAAAACCCTAAATTGTCTCTGCGAAAAAGGGCATCTTCGCTTCCAGATAATATTGGTAAAACCACAATATCAATAATTGTGAAAGAGAACAAGTTTCATCCATATAAACCACAAAATATCCATACATTAAAACCTGGAGACTACGACAGACGACTAGAATTTTGTTTTCTTTTCCAAGGAGAGCTAGAAGATGATCCTTTTTTGGCTAGGAAAATATTTTTTCTGACGAAGCTACATTTACGTCTAATGGAACAGTGTCTTCGCAAAATTGTCGATGGTGGACTGACTCCAATCCTCACTTTACGATTAAAACTCGCGATCAATATTATTTTAAAACTAACGTTTGGTGCGGCATTTACAAGGATAAAATAATTGGCCCCTTTTTTTCGACAATCTATGACTTCTCAACGATATTTAAATTTTTTACAAAATCAGTTGCATGATTTTCTTCGTGACCTTCCAAGACATGAACGACAACAGGTATGGTACCAGCAGGACGGCGCAACATGTCATAGTACGATGGAAGTAAGGCAATACCTTGAAAATATCTTTAATGGAAGGTTAATTCATAGATATTCCGATATTTTTTGGCCAGCTAGGTCGCCAGATTTAACCCCACTAGATTTTTCTTATGGGGTTACTTAAAAGAACAGGTATATCAACACAGGCCATTCACAAACGTAGAACATTTGGAAACAATTATTACGGAAACAATTCAGGGTATAACTCCGAATATAATCAGAAATGTATTGAGGGAATTTTCTTCTAGAACGGAAACCTGTATTGTAAGAGAAGGCGGATACGTTGAAGCAATAGTGAATTGATGATAAACTATTACACGCTTGTTACACAATTAACATTATTAGCACTGTGTACATAATTATTGTGAAATAAATAATTTTGTTATTTATCAATTATTTTAATGCATCATCAAAATAATGCAACATAGAGGTTAAGAGACGTAAAGGTTATCAAATGTTTAACGAATAAAGAGATAACTGATTAAAGTTTTCGATATTATCAAAAATAAAGGTACTTTATTCTTGAGCAAAATTCATATTTTCTGATATACCTCGTATACGACTGGAAAAATTGAATACCTGATGGTTGCATTTTAGGTTTTGGATCATGCAGAACTTTTTATAAAGAATAACTTTTTTCGTAAACTTAATAATAAAAAAGTTTTCCATATGGTGCGAACTTAAGTGGACACACTGTATATATATATATATTTTTTATCTTTGGACAAACCACGAAGACTAAAAGCCTAAATACTAACGTACCGTGGGAGTCTTATGCCAACATTATCAAGTTAAATTAAAATGTATGTAAGTAGTAAGCCAAAAGGTAATGGTTTATTCAAACAATTGTTGAAGTTTCTATTACTGTTATTTGAATAAGTAAAATTAAATATTTATAACGGATTTTCTTTATTTGCCAAAATATCATTTCGTAAATTTGAATCTCCCTGTATATCATAAGGCGATTCTTTTTAACTGTTTTATTCTAAAAGACCTTTATTTTATCTTTGTGACAGCCATCAAAGGCATTTTATGCCTAAATACCAGAGTACCGTGGATGCCGGGTTATTAGATGTTTAACCCTTCTTGCTTTCTATTTCGTCAACGTCGTCCATTTAAGACATGCAGTTTTTGTACTCACCGCACCTTTTAGACAGTGGTAGTGCCACCATGTACGTTATTAATAAATAACGCTTCCGTCACACTATACGGAAACCCGATTTTAATTTTTTTTTACTAAACAAAAAAGGGCCTTTTAAATAATACATTTTACGAAAAAAAAGCGGGTTTTTCTTTTCTTGTATTAAAAACTAAGTTTGAAAGTCGCAAAATTCATACAGTGTTGCCATACAGGTATATTAGTCCTAGAAACAAATACAAGATATGTTAAGATAGACCTAACAAAACCTACTAGAACTTGCTAAAACTAAGCATAACTTAGCAAAAGTAACAAAAATTAGCGTTGACTAACAAAAACTAACCTGTTTACCTAACCCCCACACAAATTTAAAACGACCCAAAGTTGATGTATCTTATAAAAATAAACAAGTTGGCAACCCCGGTTTTCAAATACTCCAAACCCTTATCACGACGGTAAGCTAAACCATGCATTTTCGTATTTAAACAATTTTTAATGTCTTTATTAAAAAAAATTGCATTTTTCGCCTTTTATTTGATTTGTTAGACCGTGTTTTACCATATAGATAAATAAAACATGCAAAAATTTTAAGTTATAGTTTCCGTATAGTGTGACGTAACCATAAATAACTACTACCTATAAACTAGGCAGAATACTACACAGAGTTTTGCCAATTCCAAATCCATTTTTCATATACCCTTATAATTCTTTCTTTTGTCTTTACATGTCACATTATTTACAATACATTACAATTATAAAGTTATAAAGACTAAAAAGTGGAAATGAGTTTAAAAAGGTTTTGATGCCAAACGCCTTTAATTGATCGTATAAAGGGGTGGATATAGTTCCACTTCGGCATAGCCTGGGACACTAGGCTCCCACTAGTAAACCCTCGCTTTTTCGAATCTAAATCTACGACTCTTGCGAACGGCTATGCTCTACTCTAAAGTTGCAGATAGCTGTACGGCAGCCCTGCAGACCCATACTACTTCTCGTGAGGCGTGAAGTCGTCATACCAGAGCCCTTGGCATAGGAAATGTATTACCGATTTAGACTAGACCTTCTGGCCTCTGACCCCAGGCGACATAGAAGATACTACAAGGTTGTCTGTCCTCCTTAGGCCTTATCCAATGCCGGCGGATCACCGAAGAACCAAGACCCAAATTTTGAAATCTTATACCATTGCTCGGTGCCTTACGGTACGATCAAAGAGAATAGACAAGGATAGAGGATCAATCGCCGTTTCGAAAAGTGGCACAATTTGAAGAAAGGGTCTGCGGGATGGTCGGGCATGCGCATACGCACTTTCAACGTCAAAATCGGCGGTATATTCAAAAACATTGATTTATTGAGTAAATATACATAAAACATTAATAAAAAGTGTAAAATGTGGTTTATACTGAAATTTATTAATATTTTAATGACTAAATATTGGTAATTTAGTGCTAATGGTGTATTAAAATCTATTTGGTAGAAAACTATTTTTTCTTAGATTGGAATAGGTTAATGTGGAAAAATGTATAGGTATAAATTTTAGGGAAATGAGAACTGAAAATAAAAATCTAAATAGAATTATTTCTATAAAACTAAACTTTTATTGCAAGATTACTTATTTAGCATAAAAAATGGTACTAAATGTAAAAGAAGTGTATAATTTTAAGAAATATATAAAAATAGCATGCTCAAACTTACCAACCAAATAAATTTTAGATCTCAAAAATGCTCGTTATTGCAGAAAAAAAATCCTAATCCTAAACATCTTTTTTCCACAAATTTTCAATATTGACAAAAATAAGTGTACTTTCCTCTTAATATAAATTTATATTTTTTAAGGTATTTCATATATGTACCTACCACTGAAAACAATTAAATGGTTGAATTTTTTCGTAAAATTAATAATAAGTTTGCCTTATGGTACGAACTTAAGTAGACACACTCTATATCTTGGTTTGTACCTTACTGGGTCAGTATTAAGTTTTAAGTGTTTAGGCTTTAGGCCTTTTTATTTTTCGCTTTAATATAATTTTTATCACTATTAATACTTTTAAACTGATCATTTGTCTGACTTTTACACTTCAAGCAATTTTTTAAATAGAGAGTGACGCACACAGAAATCCTCTATTGGTTCATTGTGCTTTTACCTTCAGCAAGATATTCATTAAATATATTTTACGGATGTATATAAAATATTAATGTATATAATGTTTTGTTACATAAATAAATCCTAAAGTGTTAATTTTAAAGTTTATTTAACATTTTAAGAAAATTAAAACTTTTATACATTATGAAGAACTATTCTGCTCTTACACAATATAATAAAAGTTATTATTTCTTTTAAAGTAATAATAACCTTTATTATATTGTGTAAGAGCAGAATAGTTCTTCATAATGTATAACAGTTTTAATTTTCTTAAAATGTTAAATAAACTTTTTAATTTTATTCTGGAGAAAAGCCAAATAATATTTTGTTTAAATTTAATCTCCCAGAAAACAAATAAAACATAAAATACTTTATTATATGGCTAAACATTTTTTACCAGTTAATTTTTTTCAAAGGAATGTCAAACTCTAAAGTGTTCATCAGACATTTTATTTTTTTTTTTTAATTTTCAGTTTTCTAACAAGTTTATAAGTAAGTTTTTAGGTAAACTGTTTACCACATTTTTGTAAACTATTTACCACATTTTTGAGACGCAACCATTAGCCCAGTTCTCGTCTGGCGTCTTGTTAAGATTTTATTTTATTGCATTAAAATGATTTCAACCGAGTACCAATGAACCTTTGTTTATAGATTGAAACCTTTGTATTGTAAGTAACTTTTAAAGTAATAATAACTTTTATTATATTGTGTAAGAGCAGAATAGTTCTTCAAAATGTATAAAAGCTTTAATTTTCTTAAAATGTTAAATAAACTTTTAATTTTATTCTGGAGAAAAGCCAAATAATATTTTGTTTAAATTGTGTTATACCACACTCCTCAGATTAGGAACTGTCTGCTACGCCTTTAATTGACTTATGTCACAAATGTCAAAAATTCAAAAAGGTTTTTATGCTTTTATTTATAAACAAATAAATTTAATTTCTACATATTTGGGTCTCTTATTCTCTATACTTGTTCGAACGAGTGCTCCAAAGACTTCTTCGAAAAAAATTGTAGTCGAGTTAAACTAGTTATAACCAGGACTGGATGCCAAACACCTATGTCCTGAATTAAAGTGGTAATACCAAACGAAAAAATACAGAAACATTTCCTTCTTCAAATCTTGAGAATAGGAATTGGGTACGAGTGGCTGAAGATGCTAACTGAAACAGCATTACTACCCCCTTAAAGCTATTTTATATCGAATTAAGTAAGTCTTAACTAAAAAAATGAAGGCAACTTGTTTAAAAGTTGTTTATCATTTTATTGTTTTTATTTTTAAATATATTATAAATATAAATCCTAAAAAGGTTCAACAGAATTTCTTTAAATTTTACGAGAACAGGTAAAGTTAAAGTGGCTTTTACTGCATTAATCCTATTATATTTAAATTATTTTTCTTGACCTTGACAATATAATACAAAGCTTTTCTTTCTAACTTTCAAAAATCTTTTGGTAAAAATAAGATCTTTTATGGGTGGTCGCCCCGATATAAGACCCTTTTCTGTTAAACGCAGGTATTTTCAAACAATGACAAATACCTGCTCTTTTAAAACCAATTTAAAAGTGTGTATTAGTCTTGGGTTTAATTAAGTACTTACCCTTAGTACCCTTTTCTGATTCTAATAATCCACCCACATTTTGGCAACAGTGCGTCTTAAATTTAATGTATTCTAGACTTACCAGGTAGGAAAATGGGGGTTTGAAAAATTCGGTCGCTAATGCGCCGATTTTATTATTGGTCGCAGATAAGCCGGTCGCTGTTGGGCCGACATCGGTCGCCGTACCCTACATGGACGCCAAAAGGTGTTGCATGGCTTTTGAGTAGTGTAAGAAATGTGTCCAAAAGTACATTTTGTTTTTAAAGGTTGGTGCGGTCACAACACCAAATGTAAAATTTTATAGACACAGCTTTTGTGGGTATTAGGTATTTAGGTGTTAAGTATATCCTTTTTGCTAAAGTTGCAGCGTGGCATATACAGACTGTCCACGGATGAGGTTAACAAGAGGAGAAATGGACCAAAAATTTCATTTTTTTTAAGTTATTCTTCATATTCTTCATTTTTCATTTTTAAGCAAAATATCACTTATAAAATTTCTTTAGAATACCATTTTAAATGACTTCATTAATTTTACAGGGGTTTTAAAAAGATTTATGAAAGTGATATTGGAGTTATCAAAAATTAAAATAATTAATTTTTTAAAATTTTTATAATAGAATGAGTTAAAAAACTTTCATGATTAACTTTTAAACACCTGCTTTCTCCAAATTCTCCTACAACACAATTTTTCACCTGCAAGCGAATGTTATCGAGGCGTTTTCGCCATATTATGAAGCGCAATAATTTTTGTATTATTGTGGTCGATTGCAAAGATTATTCTAAATAAATTTTTCTTATGACATTTTGCCTAAAAATGAAAGATCCAGGTAGTTTACTCCTGGAGAAAAATCATATTTTTAAGTTTTGGCAAACCCAAAAAGGTTAACAAGTACGTGTAGCACAAAACGGGAAAATCTGGCAATAGTGTTGATATCAAAATTCAGTTCCACATGGCCAACATATTCTAGGTACCAAACTGGTAAATTCAAAAATATTTTAGAGTTGCGGTACTTTACACAGTCCCAGCATGAAGTTTCTCCAAACTAACATTTTTCAAATAACTTTAATTCTGCTTAAAAAAAAGTTACTAGAATCAATTGATTGGTATTGTTTACCAAGTGATGGACTTTAAAGGTACGCGTCCAATAGCGACGGGCGGGCGGGCGAACGAAACATTGACAGCCAGTTGTCAACTACGTCATTTAAACAATGTTCACTGCGTACATTTATCCGCTGCGTACGGTTACCCCACATGGCTCTTCGATGAATCTTACAAAAATTAAATGTATGATAGTTAATGGAATAATTATACAGTCGCCTAAATAAGGTTATTCAAACAAAAACACGTACATACATGGTGTTATGAAAATACTTTAATATATTGAAATGGGTAACTTCCTGGGCACTGTAGAAACACACTCAGTACTTTTTTCTTTTAAATCACACATTTTTAAATTTGCAAATATACCTCTTTTTCGGTTTTTGGCTACGTCCTTGATTACGTAAACACTAGAAATACCTTGACAGTGGACCGCCGCGCCGGCGGGAACGGATTTCCTTACGATGTTGCTAAACGACCCGTGCCCACTGACACACTGACAAATTTACTGAAAGCCTTATATCAAAAACAAATTGTAGTAAAAGAAAAAAAAATTAAAGAAGGGTTGATTTACCTTATTATAGAAAATGTCCTCCGTTTGCTTCCAAACATACCTTTATTTTCTCACTCGCGCAAACATGTTTTTATTGTTTATTACACTTTTATGATGAAACAGACACTGTTGTTACTTTACTTTAAAACTCCCTTTTTATTTGCTTTTAAAAAGAGACGAACTATTTTGTTAAGGTAGTTCTACCGACACCACAAGAGTCAAATGAGTGCTTAAGGTAATTTGACTACCGTGGTATTTATATTTGGCAACGCCGCGTAAAAACAATAGAAATCATACCCAAAAATCTACTGCACAAGCATCTTTAAACAAGATATGAGTTTTAAATTGTTATGTTTATTAACTAATAAAATCTCTAAGCCACCCTTATCCTATCAAAAAAAAAATATATTTCATTGAAAAGGCAAAACATTCACTGGAAAAAAATATAACAAATTTGTAAAACAAGCTTAAGTAGCACACAAATTTAGGGATAAACATGGAAAGTTTCTGTCACCATACCTGTCAGATTAACGTAAATATTGATACATATTATGGTCGTCGAATTGTTTACTTAAAAACACTAGGAAAAAACATGTTTTCTAATTATTGCGGATATTTACTAATCACTCATTGGATCTTGTAACCGAAAAACGTATTGGTCTGGCATCAATTTTATGTCCCCATATACCGTATTTTTCGGGCGCATCCTAACCTTTCGGCAGCGTTGCCACATGTCAGTCACATAGCATATTTTTCTCAATTATTTATTAATTAACTCCTATCACAAGCTTTGGTGGTCGGATTTAGATTTTAGCCTAAATGTTAAGAATAGTTTTTTTCGTTGATACAACTTTCATTAAAATCTAAACATCAGTTTTCTTGAAGTAAAATAAAATCTGCGATTTTTTCATAAGGATCAATGTTAAAAGCAAATATTTTATAATATTTACAACTTTTTTTTCAGTTCTCTGTAGACCTTTTAAAAATTTAACTGGTTGATATTCTTATTATAAAGTACCAATGTGCTAAGTTTCATAATAATCTGAACATTAATTCCTACACTGGTAGTACTAACTTAAATAATACTTTCCAGGCCACAATGAATTAAGTAAATAGCACTAAGCCGATTCGGCATTTAAACGAATGCTGTGAGGTGGGAGTGCTCTCTTTTGGCTCATTAAAGTGTTATAAGTGACTGTAAACAAGGACAGTAATGTGGGATATTATTTGTTGAGACTTATTATTTATTAAGATAGGTAATACGCAATAAAACACTTAGATTAAGTAATTAAGGTGTATTCACTTCCAAAACAAACATTAAATGTAAAAATGAATATTTGGAAGGTAAAATTAAACTCATTAAAAGAAAATGTTGTTTCTAGTCAAGGCGCTTTGTCTACCATATCGTCAAGTCTAGTTGCCCGTAACACGAACATGGCCGCACTTTACGTCGTCTGCGGGCGCGCACTCTCGACGCGCCACGTCACACGTCTCTGCTTTGACTGATGCGCAGACCCGTATCGTTCCGTACTGCTTGACGTCTTCGCTTTTTAATACGATGAGCTGCCGATCTAGAAATATTGACATCCAAAAATAGATGGCAGGAGTAGTACCGAATCCCACAGTAAATTCGTTTATTCTTGCCTATCTCTCACATGTAAAAATAAGTGAAAAAAGGATAGCAGCTGTACGAGCATTTTTTCCCGGTCGGTAATATTGATTTTGTTAATAATTTTAGTATGTCGCTGGATATGTTCTACACTTTAACAGAGTTTTGTTTAATTAAGTTTGTCTCTTTCAAAAACAAGTAAAAATTAGGTTTTTATTAAAAAGTAAAGTAAAAACAGTGACTATTCTATTATGAAAGTGTTTGTTTTTAGTGAATCCATTAATAGTGATGAATTTTTGAACAAATATGATAGCAATCGGCTCTGAAAATTTTTAACACTTAAAACATTTTTTCGCCAGCGAGAAATAGTATCGAGCATAAAAATAAATGATAAGGAAACGGAGAACATTTTAAGCATATGCCCTATTAAAAGGTATATCAAGACCTATTTTTTTTAATTAAAACAATAAGTGCGTAAATAAACTCGTTGTCGCCTAACTCGATGAAAAATTCCTGGTATTTCTTTAATAATTTGGCACTTTTCGATTATCCTGAAGCGAAGATCTACGACGCTGATTACTGGATTATCGTACACCAATTGTTTCAAATGACCCCAAAAGAAAAAATCCATAGGATTAAGGTCTGGTGACCTAGCTGCCCATGTCAATGGTCCACTTCGTCCTATTCATCGCTCAGAATACGTTGCATTCAAATACTGCCGGACACGTATACTAAAGTGGGGCGGAGCTCCGTCTTGGAGGATCCACATGTTGGCCCATACTTCCAATGGCGCATCTTCCAGATACAATGGGAGACGATTTTGGATCAAATCAAGTATACGTCACCAGTTAATGGGCCATCAAAGAAAGGAGGACCAATAAAGCAATCTCCTATTATCCCTGCCCACACATTTAGTGAAAATCTACGCTGATGTTTCGTTTCTACCGCATTGTTTTGGGTTCTCGTAAGCATATGTGTGGATGTTGTGTAGATTGGTTATGCCATCACGAGTGAAACCAGCTTCGTCAGTGAATAATATTAGGCCAATTAATCGATTATCGTGTTCATACTTAGATAGGATCTGATTGCACATTTCCAACCGTCTCGACCGATCATCGTCATAAAGAGCCTGCACCTTTTGTGAATGAAACGGGTAGAGTTGTTCTTCGCTTAGTACCCTCCATAAACTAGACTGACAGAGCCGCACTTCATTCCCAATTTTTCTAGTACTAGTACTTGGATTATCTTCAATAATTTCAAGCACTCTTTTTTCTTGTTGCACGTTTCTAGCAGTTCTAGGTCTTCCCTTATTTCCATTATAACCTTTAAAGGAACCACATTCCGTAAGCGTTCTGTGCACAATGAAAATGTTTAAGCACGAGGGATATTTCTTTCCGGATAACTCTCCATATCTTCTTGCTAACTCTGCATTACCAATTGCTTTTCCATAAAAAATGGATATCACAATATTCAATATTTGAATATTGGTGATTAGCAATCATTAGTTATTTTAAGATTTTATATTAAATAGTTTAAAAAGCGCATTTATTTGATATTAAACTGACAGCTTTAGTATACTTTGATAGCTATTTACCTGGTAGCTGGTGGTAACGAAATGAGAAAAGTAAATTTACCACTTAATTTTTAAGGGTGAATTATGTTTAAACCGTTGGATTTAGCGAGGTAAATCAAGAGCACCTTTTTAATGGCCTGCTATCAGTCTTTCTGAAAACATGCCAAAAACTACTGTAGCTGTCAACACTAAACAATTGGGACAAGAAAACAATTGGAAAAGCTCTACCCTTATTTTGTAAAGTAGAATCACCTCCTTAAGTTTCGTGATCGATTTTTGAATCACCCTGTATATTCATTTATGGTAGCTTCGTAAAAAAATTACAAAATTCCGTTTTCTCATTGTACGAACTATGTTCCTGAGACAAATATTTTGTTGATGTCTTTTTTGACCAATCCATATCCTTTAGCTTCTTTATCTCTACATTTCCTTACTTCTTTTAAGGTAAAATGGGCAAATTACAACTTATTGCAGTACAATATCAAAAATTACCAAAATGTCACATAACACCGTTATCCACTGACGTCTTCAATTATTTGTAAAAAGTTTGGTTGGATACCACAATCACGAACAAAAATTAATTTGTCGAATAGTCCTACCCACTCGAAAAAATGTCGAATACAAAATTTCGAAAATGACATTCGAGAATACTGATTTTTTTATGCGCATGATTTTTATGCAACATTCCATTGATCTCGCATGCGAGATTCGATAATATACCTCCAGAAGGTTTCTTAAAATAGATAGCAAAAAACACAATAAAGAAACTTTAAAAAATAATATTTTTTATTATATTTTACACATTGCTGTTGTCACAACAAACAAACAATTTTAAATTAAAAAAAAAAGATACACAAGTAGAAAAATACACACAATATCACATAATTTATATAAAATAAAATTTTAACCTACTTAATGTATAATATGGTTTGTTAAAGTACTGTCTTCAAAGTACTTACATATAGGTGTGGAAACCAACTCTCCGACAATAGGGTATTAAAAGCATGGTAAATGTTTGAGGTGGGGTCCGACCATAGACGGAAGCAGTGTGCCGGCGGCAACCCCTGATCGCTGCTCAAATCGGCGTGATCGAGTACATGGTTTCCATACCGGTATGCTTTAAAAAAACAGGTAATCAACACTAAGTGTCTTACGGTATACCAAAATTTTGTTTTTAGCATTAATATAAAACCAAAATAATTATCTGCCATAGCAGAACCGTTTAACACGTTTAAAAAAAATATTTTCATTATACAAAGTGTCGCCTACTTAATGGTCCATCAAACCAAATAATATAAAAACCTATTGCTTTTTATATAAATTTACAAATAAAAACTAAAATAAAGTTAATATCATGTATGTATAGGGTGTCCGATTTCGTGGCAATTGTTAGAAAATTGCAGGGTAACAATGATGTTATAATCTAGATAATGCTGTAAAATGTACAGAGTGGCGCCTTTTCGTTGACCTTGCAGGGTATAGCAAAACTAAAAGAGATAGAATAAATCTGATTGCATAATCATGACTTTGATTTTTGAAACAGATTCAATGGTGAAAGTAAATCATGGCTAACTTTATTCGTTTTGGAGATATAGAGTGTTTTTCAAATTTTGTCAATTTGGCCAGGCACTCATAACTCATTTGTTATGAGAGATAGAAAAGTATTAGGGATGTTTGCGCAGAGTTTAGTGGCGTACCTACATTTATTCAATTGCCTTTTATTTTAAAGTTATAACACAAAGTCGAGTTTTTGGAATGGAACACCTTGTATTTTTTACCACCAACAGTAAGTCGTAAAAAAATACCACATTTGATATGTTTAATTTCTTATACTTTCGGAAAAATAGGAGTTCAATAAGAAAATTGCATTTTTAAAATAAAACACCCTGTTTATTGTATCGCCAGTAAAAAGACATTTTTAGGATCTTTAAGAAAATATCACATTTAAAATAGTTTTGCAATGTAATATACAAGGTGTTCCATTAAAAAATCCTAATGAGGGTTATAGTTCCAAAACTATAAAAAATATATTAAATTTAGTATTTATTACAGCCCTTAAGGAGACGTTTCAACTGATGATAAAATACACAAAATGTTCCATTAAAAAACCCAACGTTTTGTTATAACTTTAAAATAAAAGTTAATGGAGAAAATATAGTTACGAAACTAATTTTTACGTAAAAATTCCTAAAACTTTTCTCTTTACATTTTTTTCAATCTCTAATAGCAAGCGAGTTATAAGTGCCTGGCCAAATTTAAAAAACACACAGTATCTCCAAAACGAATCAAGTTAGCCATGATTTACTTTTACTACTGAATTTGTTTCCAACATCAAAATCGATATTGTGCAATTAGATTTGTTCAACCTATTTTAGTTTTCGCTATATGCAAGGTCAACAAAAGACGCCATCCTGTACACAAATTATAAACGACTAACTTCTTTTCGTTTTCAAAGCCTAAAGCCAATATCTTGACCCACTATGCGAAATTCAGTTATAAATTTTAAAAACACCCATTTAAAGTCCTAAAACATACAAGGTGTTTCAGCCAAGAAAAATCATATTTGGTGTATATATCATAAAATAATTGATTTAAAAATCTAATTTTACTACCAGATTCTACTTAAAAATGTCCACTTATATCAGTTCTGATTTTTTGTTGTAAGTTATAAGACAACTCTTGTACAAGGAGGGTCCAAAAATGGAAAAAAGGCTCGACCTGTATGTCAAAAACGAAGAAAGGCATGAACATTATTTTAGTGGCATCTTTCGTTTTATCAAAAAGTAGCAACCTTCGCGAGAAACGCACGTTTTTATTTCTAATAATAACTAAGATACTCCGCAATTGCAACGAAATGGGGACACCCTGTAAATATGAGGCTAATAAAAAATGAAACAGAGGTCACCAATACATAAAATAGATATTTAATAAAGTATTTAAATTTTATAACAGCATATAAGTAGCAAAAATAAGTTTAAAATATCATTAAATAAAAAGATTCATATGCAAGTAAAGCAACAACAAATGGGGACCGATCACCATGTTGACATGCCGACAGTCTTTGTCTAAATACTACCTGTTAGTCAAGCATTACCTATGCACATTTAGCTTTAGCTTAATATATACAGATCGACACACGAATCTAGAGCCACGAAAAGAATGCGGATAAAATATGTGAGGCAGTAGCGACGTTGTCAAACACCTTTTTAAATTTTCCTTTAACTGTTCTTTCCTAAAAGTCACATAAAACAAATAATCTCCCTTAGTTATTTAAAATAACTAAATAATACTTATAAAAAAACCTTTTATTTTATTAATATTTTGGAAATGCAACCAACGTTCTTTTAATTAGTTTTACCTTGTTAAAATAAAGGAAAAATTTTTAAATGCCAGATTATCTACGCATATTTGGCAATAACGAAAAAAGAAGGTGGAGCATAGGCAAGTATAAGGTACCTATGCGCAAAGATGGACGCCGCGAATACTGATAAGCGATTGGTCAATTCAAGCCGCGTGACGAATGCCATGATTTGTGGCGCAAGCAGTGTCTGTTTCGGAGGCGTAGAGAGCAGGCTAGAAATATTATTTGTTAAATTTTTGGATTTAGTGCATTTTGAGTAATATTTTAGAACTTTTATGAATTAGGCTACAATGAAAGTATGTATTTAGAATATCTGACAAAAAAGGTTTTCAAAATTATTGTCTTCCAATTTTAACACGTTTTATTTATATCTATCTATCTTATTTAAATAGAACGACATTAACCAGGAAAATAAAATATTTGAGCATTAAATACGATAAAATTATTCTTGGATTTAAACATTTAACTATAATATAATGTATAGCGTAGCACGCCTATAGCGACCACGTGTAGTCTGGAATTTGACTTTACCCTTACCGATACGTCGTGGCTTCAGATTCGTATGTCGAGCTGTATATATCGCAACATAGTAACATTAAAAATTAAATTTCGTTATTAGAAACAAATGCCCAAAACATGTATAAGAATTATTCTTACTCAGTTCAAAAAATGGCCAACTTATTGCAGAGTTCTAGGGAAACCATTGATTATTATTTTTTAATATAACAAGTTATTTCCATATTCAATACAGACTTAAAAATAACAGTCTTTTGGGAAATACGATATATTACCAAAAAAAAAAGAACAGCCTAGGATCGTGGATATTTTAGAATTTTTTAAAGCTTTACAAATTTGTATAATTAAACTTTTGTTTAATATAAATGCCTCGATAAAAAGTGTATGGCATTGCTTAAAAACGTTAGTAATAAGTTTGTTATAACAAACAAAAATTATATTCCATTTTTTCAAAAACTCAGCAACCATGGTTATTAGTCACTAGGTTTTTTGTCTTAATCAAAAATGAACATACTTTTTAGAACTATCCAAAACGTCTACTTATATTCGTTATTCATTGTAACTCCCACACATGTTTAACTCTAAACTTTGAATGATCTGAAGGGCTAGGTTGAGATATGACAGATAGGTCCACTGGTGAGTCAACGTTCGCTACGGTAGAAGGTAGCCCGTTTCTAGATACAATAGCATTTGGTGACACAGAAGGTTGTGTAGAAGAGCTTACTAAGCTCGAAAGTGCTTGTAAACTATTATTAGTTCTTGCTGTATTCATACCGGATACAGAAGCATTCATAGGTGATTTATAAACCATAGAAGTAGAAGATGTTGGTATGACAGATGAACTCACTGGTAAGTTAACTACCGAAGTAGATGAAGGAAGAGAGTGTGTAGTTAAATTAGTGTCATTGGAAGCTAGAGAATTTCTTAAATGCTCTGCAGGGCTTTGTTTTGCATGTAAAGAAGAGTCAGATGTTCTTATAGGAGACATGATAACTGTAGGTTGTACAAAAGTCGCTGGGTTAGTATTGGGTTCATTTGGAGCACACGAAGTGCTACTTAAATCACAAATCACAAAAATCGGTTGGGTCAAAGAACCATTCTTAGAATTATTGTGTCCATTACACATGTTTTTAACTATAGGAGTTGTTGTTATTGAATTAAGAGAAACATTTTTTTCTACAGTATCCAAACAAGGCATATTTATAAGCGGATCCAACGCTAAATTATTGGTTTCATTTGGCAGTGTTAAGTCAGTAATATGTGTTGGTGTAATAGCAGTATTTGTTAAAATTGGTTGTGAAACTATACTTTCAGTTATATTTTGGTGAGATACATTTTGTTCTCTATGAATTATATTTTCAACGTCCGGTAATTCCTTTTTACATATATCGATTACAAGTAGGTTATCCCAAGTAGCCATTTTATTTTTTGGTTTAGATTTATTTTTATATCGATAGGTAGCGTGGAAAGATCCGTTGCTTATCGTCACAGGTATTTTATAGGTTACTAAGTGTTGTTTTAGAGTTTTAAATTGGCAGATTCCTTCGGCATTGTTGATTATAATATCTTTAGTCGTAGGTAAATCAGTTTGTGACATTTGTTCGCAAGACTCAGGCTTGTTTGACCCGACCAGGGACATTAGATCCTTAACAAGTTTCTGGTCATCCATATTAACAGCTAGGTTCTTTAATACCAAGTTATTTTTAATTTTTATATCAGGTTCTAAAAAGCGGGACTGCGTAGCACATTTTCAACTGCTGAAGATTCTATATTGTCCGATGCTGCGGGTATACCTGAGAGAGGATCACTGTTAGCTCCAAATGCTTCATCATCTGACAGAAGTATTGTATTATCTTCGGCTACAAACGATGATGGAAATGGTGCTTCAACGGTCACCATTTCTAAAGGAACTGGCTCCTGTAAACTTGAAATCGGTTCAAATGCAGAGAAGGCATCTGGATATTTATTTCGAACGTTAAGGTTGAGATGAATTTTTTCTAATGCAACAGATGGCCCCGACGAATTCATTATATTTTTTATCTCACATTTGTTATTAATATGATTCTGCTTTCCTTCAATGGATTTAAATCTTCGTTTACAAAACTGACACACCATGTGCTTGGTAGTATGTTTTCTTAATTCAAGAGCGTTATTATGAACGCTTCCACATACATTGCAATTAAGTAGTGTATGACATTTAGTTGTTAATACCGTTGGTGTCAACCCTAAAGATTCTATAAACTCAGGTTTAGCACTATCACTTAAAAAAGTTGTTTCTAAAATATTAGTGGTCAAATTTTGATTACTATCTTCCACAGATAAATTGGTAGATGGCAACTTTTGACTTTGTTCTGGTTTTTGTTTTAAAATGGCAGCACGTTGAGACTTTACTTCTGGTTTAGGAGTGGTTTTCGGTGGTGGCGTTCCTGCATTTACTTGTTTGGAGTTTAAAGATTCTTGTCCTGATAATGGAAGTTTAATGCTACTAGGCTTTGAAACAGTTGGCATTGGCGTATCTGTAATTGGTTGAGCTTGAATACTTTCACCGGATTTCTTTAATTTTGTACTTATATCGGAATCCGTGGATGATATAGACCGTTTTCTTCCTTTTTTAGCCTTGACCATATAACTGTTGTCGGCAGGTTCCAATGATTTATTTTGTTCCCAAAGTTGTCTACTTATTTTTAATGGCGGTACTTTTTTTGTTTTATAGTGTAAGATGTTCGTTTCTTTGCAACATGGTTTAACGGCTGTGTTTTTGAGATAGGATTATAAATAAAGTCTTTCATATCAAGTTTTTTGCGTTTAAAGTAGTTTTCAACTTCGCCCATTGCAAGTGATACAATTGGAATACTATTTTGGCTAAAGCACTTTGTAGGTACGTTAATATCTGAATAGTTGTTGTTTATAGTCGATACCAAAGGGTGTAATTTATTTTTTAAATCCTCTTTACTTGTTGAAGGTATTGCAATGTCAGGTTTCACTGTAGGTAATTTGGGAGGCGAAGAGGAAATACGCGTATCCCTTTTAATTGTTATGCATGTATTAGATAATTTAATACCTTTGTCGCCAAGAAACAGACGAAATTTTTCCTGTAAATAAAAAAATATTTAAGAATAGGATAAAAGCATAAAACCTTGCATATACTGATCAAATAAAAAAGTAATCAATGCGTACATAATTGTCTTAATAAACTGCAAACATATTTAACTAAGAAGTATACAAAAATTAAGAATAAAATAATTATGCAATACTATGCCAACATTAAAATTATTTGTTAGCATAATATATTTTTAATTATGTTAAAAGTTTAGTTAAAATTTAGAACTTAAACAATTACCTTCAAGGTTCTATCTTGCTTAATGGCGTCTTGTCTGAATTGAAATATCTTTAATGTTATATTGTAACATCTTTGGCAAACTTTCTTTGACACAAAATCATTTTCTAGAATCTGTAACAAACAAAAATATATTTTAAAACGTTAAAAAACATATTTTGCGTCTCTTGGTTTTACAGAGGAAAAACTGGAAGCAATAATTGTTATTAGTTTTCTAATAAAATAATTTTTCAAAAATATAGAATTACTTTAAATAAACTTAGAATGTGCCACACGGACCATGCCCAGCCAGGAATTAAAAATGGCCCACAGTTAAATTTTGACATACATTTTTAAAACGCAGGGTTTAATAATTAAATTTAGTCTGTCTGAATGTAGTAAATATTTATTCAGTAGTAATATTTAAAAAATTTCGGACTTCCATTGTGCTCATTTTTAATTATTCACAAGTTTACACTTAAAACCGTTTCCACTTGAAAACGGAGAGAGATAGGACTGTCCAAAACGTTGTGTGAATAATTAAAAATAAAGACAATGGAAGTCCGAAATTCTTTAAATATCAAATTAATGTAGCGTGTTAATAGGCGTTATAATGGCTTAAACTAGCATTAAAGTTAAGTTAAAATATATAAAAGTAAAATTAAAATATTTTCATTATTATTTTTTTAAACCAAATAATTTAAAAATGTTAACAAAACTGTTTATTATATTATTATTTAAATCAACAATCAGGACACATACCAGCTGTCTCTCAAAGGTGGTTCCCCCTTCTTACTTTTTTACCTTTTAAGATAAAAATATGAAATGTTGTGTGTCGATATTGATTATGGATTGGTTGATCTACTGACTAGTTTACTTTTACTTGTGTTTTATAATAACTATATGCTTTATAAAAATATCTGCCACTTTTGATAGTATAACGTATTAACCAATTAAAAAGGTTGGTACAAAATATCCGAGGTAGAGATTAAATAAACAATTCCGTCATGTAAACAAGGTGATACACCGCACAGTGCGTCGATATGTAGGCAAAAATGCCAAAATTATTATTTTTATAACAACTTATATTATGTGTAATATGTTAATATTATAATAATATTACAGTATTGCTTTGTGTATTACCAGAGCATTGTACCCTACTTAATTATTAATAACAGAACTATTTTAGTGCAATAAGACTGACTGAGATTTTTGTCCCAAAATCTCTATCGCTCAACGCGCTGTCTGTTACATTACAAAATTTTTAAATTTTATTCTGATGCTATTATTAGGCTAAAACGGTTAATTTTAAGTCAAGTAGTCATAAAAAATGAAATTATTCGTCTTTAGATTTGTACGACTTCTCAGTCAATTGCAAGATCTTATTTATGGTGTTTTTATTAAATGAAGCGAGGGTGGCTTTTTATTTTGAATAATTTAGTATCTAATATGCGTCATTTTGAATAAGAATTTTTCTAAAAACCACTTAATAAATTACTAATGTCGTCAGACAGAATTATTTTGTTAAATGCCTGTTTTAATCTTTTGAAATAACGCCTATGTAGTTCTTAATTGTTTGAATTAAAATGCTTTTTAAGGAGGCTAACGAGCCATCCTGAAATGATGATCATAAATAGGATTTTGCAAACTTATGCTTCGGCAGAAAAAGTCGTAAAAAAAAGAAAACGATTACTTTAATTTTTTTATGGCTACTTGGGTTAAATTTTTTAAAAAAGTAAGTTTATTTCAGCGGACCTGTAAAAAAATGATATGTTCCAACTAAATAACATACAGCAGAACTATAAAAAAAAATTACGTGTACCATCGTAATAGGATAAAATATATCGGTAGTGTCTTTTAAAATTTAGAAGAAGCAATTATTTCAGGTTAAACTAGAAGTAAGAGAAAACATGTGTAAAGCTAAACCAAACCATATTATGTCAAATGTAGACATACCAAAATTTATTTTTCTATCTTAAACGGTTAAAAAGTTATAGGAAGGAATCAGTTTTAAGAAACACCCAGTAGAGGAGCACATTTAAATGTCTTTATTGAATTAATTATTGAATTATGTTATTAACTAAAACACCACAAAATAAATATTTACTAATAATAACATAAAATACTGATAAACTATAAACATAAACCATAAAAACGGAAAAGTATTTATGAAAGTATGCAAACAGGTGCTGCGGCAGGTAGTTTAACTAAGTATAAACAATTAATTGTAGTTTATGAGAACCAGTACTTAAAATAATTTTTTCTAATCATTTTATAACCTTACTCATTATTAATTAAAACAAGGTAATTAAGATGCTTTACGAGTATTTATAACTCTACATATAATTTACTAACCTACAGCGTTCACGAACTATTTGATTTGTGGCAATATAATAAGGGTTTTAAAAATAAACTATATTAGAAGGTAAAAGCTCAGAAATATATAAAAGAAAAATATAAATTATTTAATCTAACTTTTTATATTTAATATCGGACTGAAATTTCCGCTCTTTAAAAATAGCTAGATTAAACCCCGTCGAATTTCTACGGGTTTTTACAGTTACAAAGAAGGAAATGCAGCAACAAAATCAAACAAAACAAAACGCATCAAGTCAGCAGGTGCAGCAAATATTGTTGGCAGCGAAATTTATAAATTATTAATTGTGTTACGTCAGGCGGTCGTCCACCAGTGATATAACAAACACGGAACATCCAACATGCCATGTAAGGTAAATAGCGCTTATATAAACTTACTAGACAAAGCCTTAATATTAGCTACCTCCTGTACCATCTTAAACCATGCTCGAATTCTGCATGTGTAGCACGACTTTTTGAACAAGTATTTCCGCAGTATTTATGGCTTGTTGGGGAAAAGCATGTAAATATTTTTTTTTCGATACTAATGCCTTCGTTTACAAAGTGGCAGGAATCAATAAGCTACCACCAACTTTCTCTTTCTAGAACGCGTCGAATTTCAACAAGTCTGGTAGCAGTTAAATATTTGCACATTCACCCTCCTATAGAAAAAATTATTGGCAAAAAACGATTTATTTTTATAGAAAAATAGACAACAAAACAATAAAAATTCTAATCTCTTCCATCCAACTATAGACCCATTTCACTCCTCTCAATGCTTTGTAAAGTAATGGAGAAATCCATTAACTCGCAAATTCTTAGGTACTTAGAAAAACATAAAATTTTACATGACAGGCAATACGGATTTCGTCACAAGAGATCTACAGCAGATATTCTTTCCTTCGTTTCACACAACTGGAACAAGTCTCTTGAGTTTCTAGGTGAGTCCCAGATCGTTGCTCTTGATATATCTAAAGCTTTCGACCAAGTCTGGCATGACGCACTTCTTAATAAACTTCCCTCCTACGGTCTTCCAACTAAACTCTGCTCTTGGCTCTCCAGTTATCTTTCTAATCGACGTATATCAGTCATTGTTGATGGCCACTCTTCAAGCTTTCACGAAATTAATGCTGGAGTGCCTCAGGGTTCAGTACTAGCACCAACTTTGTTTCTTCTTCACATCAACGACCTTCTTTTTCCACAACCAATCCCATTCATAGTTATGCTGACGATAGTACCCTTCACTCCACTTTTCAGGTTTCCAAACCAATCTCTCAACCCGACTTGGAAAGCAAACGCAGGGCGATGCAGGTATCTCTTTCACAGGATCTCAATTTGATATTGGATTGGGGCGCCAAAAATCTAGTTCAATTTAATGCATCCAAAACACAATCGTGTTCCTTGTCGCGAAAAAAATCATCAAACACTCATCCTTTGCTTATGAGTGGCCAGGTTTTGCAGAACGGGGACACATTTAACCTTGTGGGCATCACATTTGAGAATAACCTTAACTGGCATAAACACATTGTATCTATAGCCACCGCGGCTTCAAAAGGCTTGGATTTCTTTTCCGAGCCAAAAAGTATTTTCTCCTTCCAATTTATACACTTTGTATGTGTCCCAAATTCGACCCTCTCTGGAATATTGTTCTCATGTCTGGGGAATGGCATCCCCTACAACCCTCAGCATTCTTGATGCCATTCAAAGAAGGGCTGTTCGTCTTATTAATGATCCTTTACTTACTCAAAGACTTCCTTCTCTTGCCCATCGTCGAGCTGTGGGAGATCTATCGCTCTTCTACAGATACTTTTACGGCTTCTGCTCCGACGAATTGTCCAGTATAGTCCCTCCTCTTGCAGTTTCCAACAGAGAAACTCGTGGTGCCGCGCGTATGCATCCCCATACAGTTCAATTGGACAGGCCCCGAACTTCCCATTTCGTTCGTTCTTTTATCCCTAGAGTTTCTAGACTGTGGAACCTGCTGCCAGCGGAGGTCTTTCCATCCCCCAAGTCTTCAAGTTTTTAAGTCCCGTGTTAACAAACTTCCTCTTACTCCTGCTTAAGACACCCACGGTACGTTAGTATTTAGGCTTACAGCCTTCGTGGATTGTCCAAAGATAAAAAAAAAAAAAATATACTGTTGAGAGATCTTATAACGGAAGGATCATTAAAAAAAAACTCTTTTACGAACTTGCATAAAACTTAAGCTTAGTGTTTTTACTATTAATTGTATTTATTTAATATATTAAACAAAACAAGCACACCGTGTTACCAAGCGTACACTCATTTAAGTAGTAACCGTGCCCGACGTCGCTTAACTTTAGTGATCGGACGAGAACTGAGATGTTAACGTATAGCAGATATAAAAAAAATACAAAGTAAAGTGACTTTTTTTCTTTTAATTTAAACAAAAATTATTTTGTTTTGATAAACAAAAAAAACAATAAAAATAATATTGAAAGGTCTCGGTAACCAAAGGATCAATTTTTGAAAAGATTATGTAAGTGCAGTGTGTACTACACTTTATGTAGTATAGGCAACACAAGACCCTAACACATAGGTAAGCACTATAGGGGGCGAAGGGGTCTTGGCTTTGCTTATTTTTAATGACAGGGGGGTGGGAGGGCCTAAATGGTGATTACGTCAGCAGCAGCTATTTACTTTTTACACAGATTTCAACCCACACATTGTCTATGCTGTAAAAAATACGCATTTTCGGAGATTTCCACAAATAATGAATACGTTACGGATATTGCTTGGAACCGAGTATGGTAATTAATGTGCTCGATGTCGAAATGTAGTTTCAAATAGATAAATCCAAGTTACACCAAAAATTGTTTGAAAATTTTAAAAAATCTCATGCAAATGAAAATACAAAAGTTGAAAATGTACAGAAGTTAGTTAAAGAAGTGTCCCGTAAATTTAAGTTACAAGCAAAGTCCGACAAAGAACTTGATATTGTCTCTAAGTAAATTGAAGAAGAATTGCAATTAGTGTGAAGTGAATAAGAAAAAATCCAATCCACTACTTTTTTTAAGATGAATGTTAAAACCATTTTAGCTATGATAACTAGAACTAAGGTATCTTGTTCTTGGGTTTGGACCCTGCAAATTGAAATCATTTACAGACGTTTCGCCATCTATTGCACATGGCATTTTTAGAGATCTTTTCTCTGCGAGATTGGAACACTGACTTTATAGGACAGATTTATTTCTTATGATTGACTCCGTCGACTGGTCACAAAAATACAGTATGTTAATTTTTTGTATTTCTGGATTTGAATGACTCAATTAAAACATTAATATACAAACAAAAAATTTAAAAAACGTTTTTTTGTGCGATATATTAATTACTTAAGATTGTAATATTTGTACCTTGCTCTATGTTGCATACCGTATCAATAAAGTATGGAAATATGAATATTTTGTGCCTTAAAGTCCTCTATCCTAAGCCGACTTTATTATATCTAGAATTATAATAATTGCTCATAAAACAAAAAAAAAAATAAATACTTTAAAAGAAAAATGCATAAGCATGGGAAGGGGGGTTAGGACTTTTGCTTACTTTTGATAACATGGGGAGGCCCCATATTGCTTTGGGTGTAATACTGTTTGACGACCCGCCTCAAATATACATATCATATTTTGTTTTTAGAGAAAAAACTAGCTTTTGCCCGCGGTTTTGCACGCGTTAAATTTAAAGAAAAACAATTCCCCTTTTCCTATACCGTGAAGATTTTGGATTTTATTATATACCTTTAAAACTTCTTCTTGAATCACTCAATCTATTTAAAAACCGCATCAAAATCCGTTAAATAATAATAAAAAACTTAATAAAGACATTTTGTATATATTATATTTTTTAAATACTAATAATTATTTTGCAAATCTTAATATTTAAGAAATTTTGTAAATCTCTGGATGGTATAATAATGTAGTTATAATTCATTTTAGCTTTAAAGGTTTTTTATTATAACATCTTTTCGACCCACCCTGTAAGGCAATTCCATATTTTTTTTATAAACCATAGATACCTGTGCACAATTTCTATAAACACTATTTTTTCAATTGCAATAGTAACGTCAATATCGAATTTTAAATGTAAACGGTAAAAGATAAAAGCCTTCCTCTTAAATTACTCTATTAAAAAAACGTATCAAAATTCGTTGAGTAATATCGAATTTAAAATGTAAACTATTTTTATAAACACTCCGTATATGTTTTTTTTTTGGATATTATAATACATATAAACCTTTATCTTAAATTACTCTATCTAGTAAAAAAAACCGCATCAAAATCCGTTAAGTAGTTTTAAAGATCCAAACAAACATACATACAGACAGAAAAAGGGGACTTTATTTTACACTATGTAATGATAAATAATAAAACAATTAAAAAGTAGCGTTAAGAGGTCTTCGTAACCGGAGAATAATCTAAAAGAAAAAAATCATATTAATTGGTGCATTAGAAGTCTCTAACAAAGTGTCTGACATTTTGGGCTTGGCGTTTTAAATATACATAAAGATAATTACATGTACGTACACTTGTCTCAAAAACTGAACAAAACATATAGTACGAAAAAAATATCCGTTTTTCGAGAGATAAGAAAAGAACTCCTGCTTTTTACTTCATTTATCAGGATCTTCTCCAGTGACGCGTTTCGCCTAACTCTTAGGACTTATTAAACTGGTTGTACCGGGTCCATGGTAAATAACACGAAAAGCAAAAGTCTCTTACATGAACAAACTCCGTTGTTCGACGGTAAGATGTAATCTCACCGTTAATACTGAATCGGCATCGAGTTTTACGGGGTGGGCAAGTAAGATATAAGAAAATAAATGGAAATAATTCCCTTCTGTCGTAATAAAATACGAAAAGAAATCTTCCTTTTATTATAGTACTTTATGAAAATATATTATTGTTAAATAATAAAACCAATTATAAAACTTGGTTCTTAAAAAGCGACTTAAATTTTAGATTTGTTTTAACACACATTTAATTCAAAAAATTATGATTCACGCAGACGTACAAACACAAAAATGTGTAAGAATTTTAACCTTGACAGGATTTTAGCTAGACAGTGAAGCGCTTGCGCACGCGCAATTTGTTTCACTATAAGTAAATCAAATAAATTTAATAATTTGCTTAATGAACCTATCTTATTCTCGATCTTATTGTAAGGAAAAAATATATCTTAAATAAAATTAAATAAATAGGTCATAAAAGCCCCTATTGGTAGATTATATAGATATAGATTTATGCATATCGAAAAACAGATAACGAAATAAAAATGTTTTTTTACCACTATTGTGGATGCGCTAACATGCACATATTAAATTTTTTAAAACTTACTTGGTAATGTAAAATTATTTTTAAAGAATTTTTTTTACAAATACCGTATTTTATTATCGTATAAAGAAGAAACTTTTTAATTTTTATCAAACCAGATAACCAAACTTTGTAATTAAATAAATTTACAAAAAGTCTTGGTAATTTAAAAGTATGATTTTACCAAGAAAAAAATATATTCTTGATACTTCCCTATACATCAAAAAGTAAAATATGACCACCTACCTGGACTCCTGTACTTAAAAAAATCACCTCTGACATATTATTTATAATAGAAAGACTTTCATCAAAAACATTCAGGAGATTTTTGTCCTCTACTGGACTCGGACACAACCTACACACTTGAAAAAGGTCCGACATAATCGTTTTAAAGAATACTAACGAAAATAAAAACAAGAAATATTCCACGAAAGCCGTAGTCAATGTAAAAAGAAGCGAATGAAAGAAGCAAGCCCGCTGCCGGCCGACTCAACCGTTGAACGGTGTTGTGTTCCTTGAAGGTCAACGAATCGGCGTCGATCGGGTGAAATCGCTGTTGCTATGCTCTAAACAACCTTGAATTTACTCTTATAAATTTGACGTTGTAAAACCTTTGTTAAAATTAATAATTACGCAGTGCAAGCATTTTATGTATGGTAATTTTTTATTTGCATTTATTTTATTACTGATTTACGTATTACATGTTATTATTATGTTTAGTTCTAGTTAGTTTTGGTAAACTTAATTACACGAAGAAGGTATTAATAATTTTTGATTCGGATATATTTATGTACGTTTTGTCCCGTAAACAACTTTATAAACTTTATAAAAATATGTTTAAACTTTTTCTTGCAGCGTAAAATATTAGTTAAAGTAACTAGGTAAAGAATAAAGGTTTATTCGCCTACCATTACTTATTTTTCGTAGCACAGTGGCTCAGGTAACGAAACTGTTGGAGAAACTTTTAATAAGCCAATTTTATTTTGCTGCTTTTCTTACGCCCGTATGCACATTGCACCGTATTGACATAATTCCGTTTAGGAGAAAAATCTTGATTAGTAATGATATTTTCTATGCACCGTTTCTAAATTTTGACCGCCGCTTTCAGACGGGCGACTTTTTGCAGTCGAAGTTGACCGGAAAAATAAAAATCGTTTTTGATGCATTTTTGGTATAGTGAAATTATTCTAAACTAATAGGCTATCTATTAAAAAACTGCATCAAAATCCTTTGAGTAATATCGAATTTTAAATGTAAAATATGTTTTAAAAATTTTGTATATGTTTTCTATTTATATTATTATACATATAAACCTTTCTCTTGAATCACTCTACTTACTAAAAAAAACGCATCAAAATCCGTTGAGAATAGTAACGTCAATATCGAATTTTAAATGTTAACTAGTTTTTAAACACTTTAAACATTTTTTGGATATTAATATACATATAAATCTTCCTCTTCAATCACTCTATCTATTAAAAAAATCGCATTAAAATTCGTTAAGTAATATCAAATTTTATATGTAAACTATTTTTTAAATACCCTGTATATGTTTTTTTAAATATTATTATACATATAAACCTTTTAATTAAATCACTCTATCTATTTAAAAAACCGCATTAAAATCCGTTGAGAATAGTAACGTCAATATCGAATTTTAAATGTAAACTATTTTTTAAACACTTTGTATATGTTTTTTGGATGTTATTATACATGTAAACCTTCCTCTTAAATCACTCTATCTATTTAAAAAAACCGCATTCAAATGCATTGAGAATAGTAACGTCAATATCGAATTTTAGTTATAGTTTATCCAAGCCGACCCGTGCCCAGTTCGTTGGGCGTTAATATCTGAACTTTTGTTTAATCATAGGAAAGTATAGCCTAAGTATAACACTCCTGAATAGTGTAGCCTTTTGATTGTGAAATAATTTTTATGATAGATTTAGTACTTCTGAATATTAGCGGCTACAAACAAACTTTACCTCTTTATACAGGGTGATTCAAAAATCGATCACGAAACTTAAGGGGGTGATTCTACTTGACAAAATAAGGGTGGAGCTTCATATAAATTTTTTCAAAATGTCATTCGTTTTCGAGTTGCAAGCCGTCAAAGTTCAAGTTTTTATTTTTTGTTTTTGAATTACTCGCTTACAGAAAAACCGATTTGACTAATATATAAAACATAGGCTAAATCGTCTGCGTTTCATCATTCTAGTAACAATTCACATTGATTGTTTGCCGCTAGAGGGCACTTTACCTACATTGAAAATTGTTTTTTGTCATAATTTTTTAGTGTTGACAGCTGCAGTAGTTTTTGGCATGTTTTCTAAAAGACTGATGCCAGGCCTTTAAAAAAGGTGCTCCTTATTTACATCGCTAAACCCAACGGTTTAGACGTAAATCACCCTTAAAAATTAAGTGGTAAATTTACTTTTCTTATTTCATTACCACCAGCTACCAATTAAATAGCTATCAAAATATACTAAAGCTGTCAGTGTAAAATAAAATACGCCATTTAAACTATTTAATTTATAAATTTAAAATTACTAATAATGGCTAATCAGTCAATATTGATAGTATATGGATTATTGCGATATACATTTAATTGCTAAAAATTAATAAAAGAGTACTAAACAAACTAAAAAAATATTCTCAAAATGTCGCCTAACTCGATGAAAAATGCCTGGTGTTTCTTTAATAATTTGGCACTTTTCGATTATCCTGAAGCGAAGATCCTCGACGTTGATTACTGGAGTATCGTACACCAATTGTTTCTAATGACCCCAAAATAAAAAAAAATTCATAGGATTAAGGTCTGGTGATCTCGCTGCCCATGCCAATGGTCCATATGTCCTATCCATCGCTCAGGATACGTTGCATTCAAAAACTGCCGGACACGTTTACTAAAGTGGGGCGGAGCTCCGTCTTGGAGGATCCACATGTTGGCCCTTACTTCCAATGGCACATCTTCCAGATACAATGGGAGACGATTTTGGATAAAATCTAAATGGCTAATCACCAATATTCGAATATTGTGATATCCATTTTTGTTATGGAAAACCAAATGGTAATACAGAGTTGGCTAGAAGATATTATATGGAGAGTTATCCGAAAAGAGATATCCCTCATGCTCAAACATTTTCCAGTGTGCACAAAAGGCTTGCGAAATGTGGTTCCTTTAAAAGTTTTAATGGAAATAGGGAAAGACCTAGAACTGCTAGAAACGTGCAACAAGAAGAAAGAGTGCTTGAAATTATTGAAGATAATCCAGGTACTAGTACTAAAAAAAATGAGAACAAGGTGCGGCTCTGTCAGGCTAGTTCATGGAGGGTACTAAGAGAAGAACAACTCTACCCGTTTCATTCACAAAAGGTGCAGGCTCTTTATGACGATGATCGGCCGAGACGGTTGAAAATGTGTAAACAGATCCTATTTTAGTATGAATACAATAATCGATTTATTGGCCTCATATTTTTACTGACGAAGCTGGTTTCACTCCTAATGGCATAACAAATCTACACAACATCCATACATATGCTTACGAGAACCCAAACAATGTGGTAGAAACAAAAGATCAGCGTAGATTTTCACTGAATGTGTGGGCAGGGATAATAGGAGATTGCCTTATTGGTCCTCATTTCTTTGATGGCCCATTAACTGATGACGTATTAGTTATTTTAAGATTATAAATTAAATAGTTTAAAAAGCGAATTTATTTGATGTTAAACTGACAGCTTTT
>JACEGR010003886.1:0-96493 GCA_014170235.1 Listronotus bonariensis | reverse complement strand
GCGTGGCGTACTGATCAGTGTGACCAAGTACATCGTATTTTTGCACAGTGGCGACACTTTTAAGAATCAGGTCATTTCCGGCGGGCCTTTTAAATCTCCGTCCTATATGTAGTACGTCAGGCATATCTGGGTTAAATGAGAAAATAACAATTACAGTACGTACCTGAATAAATTTGGGTTTAATTAAGGAATTAAAAAAAACGTTTACCAGTACTAACCATACTCTGTAATAATGACAGAACTATTGTAATGCAACAAGATAGTCGCCTATTTAGGAGTCTTTATGCATAAGTTTTATTTTATTACCCAAAGGCGACCCCGCCCAATTTACCTATAAAAGGGCTAAAAAACTACTCATTTTAACAAATACGCGAGCCAAATTTAATTAAAATCGGATAAGGCATATTTAAAATATTATGAAAAACCCGATTTTATGTTTAAACTTTAAGACCCTTTATCTTAAGAACAAAGCATTTCCGGACCTTTGTTTGTATGACCTTTTTTTTAATTTGGCTTAAGAATACACTCTTCAATTTTTTACCACAATTAGGAAACACCCTGTATAAAGTAATTATAAAAAAAGATAATTAATTAATATTCTTTATATTTCTAAATATTTATTAAATGTCTTCCAAATTTGGTAAAAAAATCTGAATTAGAACAAAGTTATTTTAAAAATTTCAGTTTCTTAAAATTTTGGCACCCTATACTTTCATAAATTTAACATTTAGGAAATACATATTTTTAATAAAAAGGTTTTTATATTTCTCAATGAAATAGTTTGTCGGTAGAGTTTCTGATCATTTAGAATCTAGAAGAAAATAACAGCCCAAAGACCAAAAGTAATACCGATGGGTTATTGACAAAACACTGTAATCTACTTTCGTCAAATTTTTCAGAAAATGATTTTTTTCGGCGGCAGTCTCTGCTTCGGCCAAATTTGGCTGAAACTTGTGCCGAAACCGATATATTGTCGTGCGCGCTCGCCTAACTTCGTTTTCCGCGGCAATGCTCTCTTAATTTTAAAACATTATAAAATATAATTATGTTTTTAGTAAATGATAAAAACAAAATAATTATAGAGTTTAAATGAAGGAGCAGCAGTGCTGCAATTCGGTCAATCAGCTGATAAAAATGGGTATCTGGATCAAGTGTCGAAAATATTTACCATATTTACAGAAATATACGATTTTGAGTTTGCATCTCAACTAGAAGCAAGTGCTTTTTAAAACAAGAAACATTAAATTTCAGGCAAAATATTAGGCATCATAGTCTTAAAACCTAAATAAAACTAAGATTAGTTCCTAGCTAACGTTCCACGTACATGTATGTGACAAAACGTAAGTTCTTGAATATTTACGACATAACAAATCCGATTTTGCACCTTTTGCTGCATGACAGAATTTTTTACAGAATCTATGATGACAGTCACCAAAACATTTAGCATAAATTGTAGACTAATTCTTGTATTTTGAATTTGCATTTATTCAATAAATTATAAAAACTATTTAAAAAACACAATATTAACTGCCACAAACAACAAGAAAAACTTAACCATCAATTGTCATGGACTTTTATACTAGTTCAGAATTAGGCTTTAAACAATGTTGCAAGGTTAATTTGAATTATCTATTGCCGAGTAATGGGAAAAACATGGGCCTATATAATGGGAGGTTTTGGGGGTTTGAACCTCCCCTTAGAATAATAATAATAATAATAATAATTCCTTTAGGAATGGGAAATTTGTATGGAACAGCCATTTGTTTGTTATGTTTTCATTCTGTGTGGTTGTGTGGACCTCCCCTAAAATGGAATGGTTTTAAAAGCAAGGACAATTTTTTTAATTTTTTTGGGAAAAAAAGCCCCAAATTTTAGTACTTTATACTTGACCATGTGAATTTCTGTTTTGGCCGAAACTGAAACCATGGCTAAACATTCGGTTTCAGTTTTTACATGTTTGGTTAAATCATAATATTTTGGCATAAGAAATCTGTGATACCATTAGTGGTATTACATATTCTAATTGATTTTGCTATATGCTAATAATGTCTAGTTTAAATGTTTTTAAAGAAGAGGTGTCTTCTATTTTAGTTGTAAATTGGTAATAATTATTTATCCCTAAATCAATTTTTAACATTAATTACAAAGAATATGAACAAGTTTTTTGTTAAGAAAAAAAAAATGGTTGTTTACCTTTAAACCAAAATAAGCTTACTGAGTTTATTGCTTTTATTAATTTCCACGAACTAACTTTATAGTTAAATTTTTGTACTAAAGGTTGCTTTTTTTTTATTTTACACTAAGGAAATTAATTTAGTTATATTATTAGCTACTTTGAAAATTTATATTTGTTCTAAAAAAAATAAGTTTAAGTGCTGGTTTAAAAAAAAATAAATAATTACATTGAAAATATACTTACGCATACCACCACCTCCACCACTACCTGGAGGCTTCATGTCATCCATAGGAGGTGGTCCGTTGCCCATTGGCCCACCCATGGGTGGTCCTTCCTGTGAAGGTCGGCCCATTGGAGGTCCTCCCATGCCGGGACCTTTTTTGCATCTGGTTCTAAAGAAACCATATCTTTAAGAGAATAATTAATTATTGTACCTATTACTTTTTCCTCTGTTTGTTATATAAAGACTGATTATTTTTAGGTAAAATTTACTTGATCTGTAGCATTAAATTGTTTGATTTTTTAAAAAATTTATGCAAATTTATGCATTACTTGTCGAAATTTATATTTATCTTTTGGTCAATTTTAACAAGGTCCTCACCACTCCATAAAAATAGTTATCTCATTTAGTTAACAAAATAATCTTCAAAATTTAGAAAAATATCTAAATTTATTTAGTGTTGGTTTATTTTCAACTTCATAATACAAATTTACTTTAATAACAAGCATTTTTGGTCTTGGCTGGTACATTCATTTTAGTTTTATATTGTTTTTAGGTTTTGTACCACAAATGAAAGTTTAAGAAATTAATAGATATTATTTATCACATTCCTAACACCAATGCCTTACTCTAATTGTGTGGTAAATGATACTACCGAAACTCCCAGTATCTAAAGCCCAACCAACCCAATTAAAAAAAAATATATGTTCTTAATGTACCCAAACAGCAAAAACTTTCCATTGAGCAATCCCCCATATAAGTAAAGCATGCGTCGCCACTATTTCTTGACCTTGCTGCAGAGCTGGGATACACTACCAAACAATGGTTAAGCTGTGGAGTGGACATAACGCATCGCGAGACCCATGCTTTACTTATATGGGGGATTGCCCAGTGGAAAGTTTTTGCTGTTAGCTTGTTGGGTAGAAACAGACAATTTGCATGTTTTAATAAGCTATATAGTACAGGAAATGAAGGTCTATAAAAGGTAAAACCTGGCAATTCTTTGCTTCTGCATGGATTGACATCAAATTTTAACAGAATCGCGAATAATTTGAAAAGTATTAGTTTTACGAAAAAATGTAAGGAACATTTTTTGCTTAGAATCACTTTTTTAAACGATTTTCGTTGTTAAAATGTAGTAAACAATTTCCACCCCTAGGGTGTGGCAACCACCCCCAGGGTTTTGGCGCCCTTCAGTTCGATATAGGTTTTGTACCTTGTGCTATTTTTTACCTTCTGTTTAAAATTTTAAATTGATCCATGCAGGACCAAAAAATTGTCAGGTAAAATACTGCATTTCCTGTACTATTACAATTTAATTAATAAACAAATTAACTAATCCTATTCTGGTTACTTATTTTGGTAATTTTCAAGAAACTTGCAGCCACTCTGAGTTTGATGAAATTTGGTATGCAGAGTTTTTTGGGGTGCTGATCATGAATCTAAAAGATTTTTTTGGTGAAAACGTTTCGTTTTCAAGATATTTATCATCCGACTTGGAAATTTAAACAAATCTTATTTTTTAACACGCTTTTATTAACTTGGGTTGTAACTATCTATCTATCTATCAATCTATCCATCTGGCTGCCTATGTAACGGAATCTTTGAGCCTAATTTTAACCAACTTCCAGCTATTCGATTTCTTTGAAACTTTGCACACGTATTAAGGACCCATGACAATGCAATAATCTGCAAACAGTATCCCTTTATCTTTTTTTTAATCGCCAGGAAAAAAATTCCATTATATTATAAAAACAACACCTAGGATGCCATCTGTTGGAAAAATTTCAAACTTTGCTATTAAATGAGGAAGAAATTTTTTAGTGGATTGCAAAGTGTTGACAACGGTCCAAACATTTCCTGGAGTGCCATCTGTTGGCAAAATTTGAAACTTTGCTACTTAATGAAGAAGAAATTTTTTAGTGAGTTGCAATCTTTTGCAAATTTTAAAATTTGCTACCATTGTCATTTCATAGGGGGCTGGTTATTTTCTTTTTTGCTGCTTAATTAATTAGTATGTTCTAATTTACTGTTATATTAAGAATTTTGTGCAATATAACGAACTAAAAAATGAAAAATAATTAATAGTTTAAAAACTAAAAAACACGCTTTTATATGCAACCGAACTAAAAATTAAAAATAATTTTTCATTAAAAAATATTTTCACTTCATAGTAAAAAGCGTGGGGTGCATTTTACTATTTTTTCATAACTTTTCCATCATAGATATTGGCAAATATAATAATTATAACATTTAATATATTAAGCACCCCACGCTTTTACTATGAAGTGAAAATATTTTTTTTAATGAAAAATTATTTTTTAATTTTTAGTTCGGTTGCATATAAAAGCGTGTTTTTTAGTTTTTTAAACTATTAATTATTTATATTCCTCCTTCTTTTTGCACACAATTCTTGATTGAAAACCAGTGTCACACAATATTTGATTTTTACTTTTAAAACCCCGTTTTTAAGTTTTTATCTTTATTTTTGCATTGAATTACATAGCTTTGCTTTGATAATACCCCAACCATACATACACATACAGTTTCATGGCATGGGATTGAAATCATTCAAAGTAAAGCTATGCAATTTAATGCAAAAATAATGTTAGCATACATAGAAAAACGCGGATACTTCAGTTTTAAATCAAGAATTGTGTGCAAAAAGAAGGGGGAATATAGTAAAAATAGGATAAGTTTAAATTACAACTCTGATAATTGATATTTTGAGAATTCTTTTAGATTTGTGATCAGAGCCCCAAAAACACCGTACACCAAATTTCCTCAAAATGGGAGTTTCTGCAAGTTTCTACAAAATTACCCTTATTTTATTTATGAATAGGTAGTCCTATTCTTACTCTTACAGACACCAAGTTAAAATAAAATGGTAACTACAAGCAAAGAAATAATGTATTTACTAAATAACAAAATTAATAAAAATAAGACAAGTTGCTTCAGCAGCCAGCTTCAACTATTTGATATAAACGTAGAATATGACAACTAAAACTTCTTTAGAGTTTACAACTACTCTAAATATTTCTTAATAAAGATTTAATCTTTAAATTTGGGTGATATAAAAATGCAAACATATTGCTGGCCTACCAAAAAGGTTTTAGATTAGGTTAGATGTAAAAACTATTTAACACGTTCAGCTACCGAGGGTCATTTTGTGTTTCGACCCCATAAACCACTTCTTATTATTTTTTGTAAAAATTACTTTTATTTTGATGTTTATTGAAGTGCTAATTAGTTGTAGTGTTGGAATTCAACATATCTGAGTGTTTATTTAACCCGACTCATATATGAGTCGGTGGTCCATTTTATTACATTTTTTTTTAAATAGACCTGGCTCACATACGAGTCGTAAATAAAAGTTACTTTCACTAGATATAGGTATTTACTAATAGTATATAGGTACATTTTTGATATCAAAAATCATTAATAAAAAAAATAATTCTAAGAATCTAAAAAACTAAACTAAAAACTAAAAAAAAATATATTTCTTGTACAAAAATTTTTGGCAAAGACTACATAATTTTTTTCTAAATATCTAAAAAATAACTTAAAAAAATTGCTTCTATGATATCTTTGACATAAAAAAAAACTAAACAAAAATATATTCTAAATATCAAAAAATGAACTAAAAGTAAATACTATACTTATACTAAATGCTACACCCAGACCACCTGAAACACATACGAGCCGAAGCATTACACAGACCGTGTTTTAAAACAAAACCTCTACAGGAAACCCCGAATTTTTAAACTCGCATTTAGTATTATAATGTAGCCGGCTCCACATTTGAGCCGGCGGTCTATTTTAAAATTGTACTGGCTCATATATGAGCCGCTTGGTAGCGAACGTGTTAAATGGAAACACAAACAATAACCAAGATTCACCATACTTAAGAATGTACATTCATTTTTAGTACCAATAAAGCTTATTCAAGAAAAATTTAGGGTAATTGTCTAGAAACTGTCCGCAACTCCGATTTCGACGAAATTTGGTATACGGGGGTTTTTGGGGCGTTGATCACGAATCTGAAAGAATTTTTAGTCGGAAACGTTTCGTTGTCGAGATATCCATCATCAAACTAGTAATTTACACTAACCTTATTTTCACTATATTCCGCCTTCTTTTTGCACAAAATTTTTATAAAACACTAAATTGCCACACAATATTTTATAAACACCTTTAAAAAACCTGTTTTTTATTTATTTTACACGTTTTTTTCATTAAATTGAAAATAATTTACCCATAATGCTGCAACCATAAATACAATATGTAGATGTATTTATGGTTGCATACACGAGTTTGTTCAAAGGAAAGCTTTTAAATTAATATAATTAATAATAAAAAAATGTTTTTAAAGGGTTTTTTGATGTTAAATGAAATATTGTGTGCCATTTTAGTATTATAATATGAATTTTGTGCAAAAAGAAGGGAAAATATTGTGAAAAATAAGATTAGTACAAATATCAACTTTGATGATGGATATCTCGAAAACGAAACGTTTCCGACTAAAAATTCTTTCAGATTCGTGATCAGCGCTCCAAAACCCCCGTATACCAAATTTCGTCGAAATCGGAGTTGCGGACAGTTTCTAGACAATTACCAAATTTAGCTGTAATCTTCCAATTTTTAACAATATACAAGAACTAATGAAGAAAAACTGGTAAGTACATCCACCTAAAATAATAAATGTTTATCTGCAAGATAAATAAGAACCATGTATTTACAGCAAAAAATAAAAAATAAAATTGCTTTTTCAAGGTTAAAACCGCCGGTTGTAGACCACTTTGGGCCTTTCAAGGATTTCACCATAAACGCAACTCAGAACCCACAAAGAACATAACATACTTACCGGGACCGTCGTCTAGGGGCCTTTTTCGTACGATTATCTCCCGGATTAGTTGCACCAGGGTTGATTTTAGCAGCAATCTACAAAAAAATAGTCGAAAATATTACACCAATCAAAGAAATAATCAAGCGGCATGTTTGAAGAACTCATTTTTACGGCAACTCTAAAATATTTACCTGTTTCGCGCGCTGTAAGGCTGCTGCAAAAGCTGAAGATTGATTAAAATTCTGCTGCGGAGGTGCGACAGCTGAAAAATCACTCATTTTTTCTAAACATACACAAAATAAGCATTTACACACAAATTTTTTATAAAATGGATTCCTTCTGACGCGCACACAAGCGATAAAAAGACTACCAACAACAACACTTTTAGACACGAAACTAAAATATCCCTAATCATATAACTAGAAAAAACGCGAGCATGCGCAGCTTTTTGTTGCCAACTATAAAAATAAAAATATGAAAGAACATATCCATAATGCATACACTACTAGAGGCAACCTAACCATTTGGCCGCGCGAACAGTGCGTGAGAGGGAATGGTACTATCTATACTGGGTGGTTCATAAGTAATGGGCCAAAATTTACCTGGAGAATCATGAAGTTAAATTATATATTTAAGTAAACTTTTTTTCAAATTTAAAACTTATTTATTGATGTCAACATACAAAATGTATTTACCCCTGTGCCCAAAGTCGGTCTATATTCGGCCATATTGCTTTGACGTGTTATGACGTCACATCTCCCATTTTTCGGCCATGTTGTTCAGTGCCGGAGATATATAGTTTATTGTATTAGTAGAACAACCGTTTATACAACAGTTTTTAAATATTATTAAGTTGTGAATTCTTTCACTTTAAATAAAAAACATTGGGAATTACCAAAGTTGGTCTATATAAGGTCACGACATTCGGCCATATTGCTTTGACGTGTTATGACGTCACATCTCGCATTTTTCGGCCATGTTGTTCAGTGCCGGAGATATACAGTTTATTGTATTAGTAGAACAACCGTTTTTACACAACAGTTTTTAATTATTATAAAGTTGTTAATTCTTTTACTTTAAATAAAAACATTTGGAATTATATCTTTTAACAAATATCACTTCCAAAAAAATGCAAAATGAAATGCGCAAATTCTAGACGGCACTGTATTGATCATCAGCTTTGATTTTACCCAGTCTTGCCAACTTTTCTCCGTGGAGTGCCCTTCCTTGCGTCCCCGACCTCGAACCGCCTTAAAGTTGAGGATGTGTCGCAACTAAGGCCTAGAGTAGTCGCAACCTTATAAATATAAACTAACCTTGCCTGTGCCAAAGTTAATATTGGTAATTGTCTAGGTAGTGGGAGCAACTCCGATTTTGACAAAATTTGGTTTTCGAGTTTTTTTGAGGCGCTGTCGCACTGATCACGAGGCTAAAAAATTTTTATCGGAAACGTCTCGATCTCGATATATTCGCCATCAAAGTTAAAATTCAAACTATTCGTATTTTTACTATATTCCCCCTTCTTTTTGCACAAAATTCTTGATATAACCTTAAATTGGCACATAATATTTCACTTAACATTAAAAAACCTTTTTAATTTTTTTTTAAATTGATTTCATGCCTTTATTTCTTTATTAATATAAAAGGTTCACTATAAATCAAGTCGCCATGTCTGCAATCATTCATAAACATGCATGGTTGCCGTGTTTAAGGAGTAATATATATTTAAAATTTAATGAAAGAAACGTGTAAAATAACTAAAAAGAAGTTTTTAACGATGTTCATAAAATATTGTGTGCCGATTAGTGTTATATCAAGAATTGTGTGCAAAGAGATGGCGGAACAGAGTGAAACTAAGAATAGTTTCAATTTCGCAACTTTGATGCTAAGTATCTCTAGAACAAAACGTTTTCGATTTTTTTTTCAAATGCGTGATCAGCGCCCCAAAAACACCCGTATATAATATATATATATATATATATATATATATATATATATATATATATATATATATATATATATATATATATATATATATATACCAAATTTCGTCAAAATCAGAGTTGCTCCCACTTTTAGACAATTACCTTAATATTAGCTAAGATACGTGGTGTATATTTTAAAATTATTTCGATAATACGGTTTAAATATTGTAATAAAACTAGGTATCAAGAGGTTTTCTGACATGAGCTCTTCATACCTGATGATAATTTTCAGGTGTTAACTGGAGGACACCACCTACACTACATAAAATGTCTCTAAAAAGTCCCAAATTTTGTGTGCAATTCCGTATATACCATTCAACTAAACCAGTTAATTTTCTTATGCTTATTACACAAAAATTGTTTACCTTGTAAGAATGGCTCTGTGCCACAGTTTTCAAAATATTTGCATTTAAGTGGTTTAGTGTAACCAAAAATTATATAGTGAATACAAGTTGGAAACTATGATATGGCTTAAGCGGTTTTTACAGTTTTAAAGTTTTCTTGCATGCAAGTTTTTCTTTCTGCAACTTTTCGATTTGCGCACGCGCATTTGTCTCTTTTTAAAAATTGCTGTAAAGTGCAGATCGAAAAATTGCAGCAAGAAAACTTTCATGCAAGAAATCTTTCAGACTGTAACAACAGCTTTAGAGTCAGTCAATATTTTAATATATCCGAAGTAATATCATCAAGTAGATTAGCCCTTCATCTGGAAATCCAGAGTATAAGCAATGTAGAAGGGTAGCTCTAACTCCTAAAAATGTTATAAGACGGGGCTAGGCCTTGCTGGCAAAGTGCCTCAGAGCAGTACCAAAAGCATTGGTTAAGAATCAGGAAAGGTTGGCAACAATTGAAAATTTGGACACTGACATAAATTTAAAATTTTGACCGCCGTTTTGCTTTCACGTTTGTTGTTTTTGTCCAAGCTGTTGATATTTGCATATTTTAGTGTTTCTTTTATTTATTTTGAATGTGATATTATTGTAGATAGAATAATGAATTTTCAACCAAGTTATCAGCCCAACTACTATTCCATTGATGATATTTTAGCCTCTCAAGAAAGAGTACCATCAAGGTTTTTAGTTAATGTTCTTAGAATGGGTAATAATTCTATATTTTATTTGTACCAAAACCAAACTAACAAAAGTTGGTTAGTAGTAAATATTGGTAAATTTAATAAAGCAGATTTAAAGCCGGCTGACCATGAGAGCGGTTTTCCGCTCGCGGATGATAATTCAGCGTTGTGATTGGTTAGTACAAATTTAAAATGCTTTTTCCGCCCACTATAACGCTCTCATGGACAGCCGGCTTTATTTTGGTTTATTTAAATTTCGATTTAAACTTAATTAATAATTTTGAATAGTTTATGTGTCATGAATTTGTAGAGCATACATAATATACTAACTACTAAATCAGCATTTATTGTTCCCAAATATACAAATAGAGAATACTTAAGTAAACAGTATGTAAAGAGTTGTTAAAGACCAGGGAAAAATGCTGAACAGGTTTAAACAGTTCCGTTCCTACCCGAGAACAGGTTCCGTAACCCTGTTCAGTTGTTCATCTGTTCTTTTACCAAGTTCTTGAGAATGAGGTGGAGACTGGACATATTAGGCATTAATCCATCCTCTTCCTGGTTCACCTCTTTACTGTTCATCCTTATCAACCCAAACTATTTTAAACATGCATTAAAAAAACTAAACCATAAGCCATCCATAAACCAAATGGCACCGCGAACAGTTTAAGCACTTAAAGCTCAAAGCCTGGTTCGAGTTTCTTCGATTCAAATGAACGGGAATGGCCAATATGGTACACTCGACTGAACGCAGATCACAGAACCAGGGAGAACAGAGAACACAAAAACAAAAATGAGTGTTCGTTCCTAATCCGTTTGGTTCAACAAGAACAGGCTGTTCAGTTCTCTTTAAAGAATGGTTCACTGAACAGGCTACCTCTGAACATGTTCTTAAGAACTGTTCCTTTCTTTTAATAACAACTCTAAGTAAGTAGGAATTAATAATTAATACAATAAATATCTGAAAAGTAGATAGCTCACAAACCTGCTTGCAATGAAGTAATAAGATTTCTAAGTTTAATTACACAAACTAAATTAAAAAATAATTTAATTAAAATCTGTTTTTTTCTTGCTGCACACAATAAAGTCTGCTTACAGATACATCCTATATGAAAATTGTTTTTAAGTCAAACAAACTAAAAATTTTTAGTCTACTATTTATATTATTAGCTGTAAATAGCATGTGTGTTAAAATAGTATTATATTCAAAAGTTACCTAAATATGTAATAATAAATTATCCGTTTTTGGGGCGCTGATTACAAATATGATAGAATTTTTAGTCAGCATTATTGCATTTTTGAGATATCCATTATCAAACTTAAAAACCAGTTTATCTTATTTTCACTTATTCCCCCTTCTTTTTCCAACTAATTTCTGTTTTACAGCTAAATTTGCTCAATATTTGATTTCCACCTCTTATAAACTCATTTTTCTATTTATTTAACCCCTTTTTTCCATAAAATTGTAAAGCTCCACTTTTAGTCAAAGTACTTTGACTTTTCTACTACTGTAATTGAAATGATTGAAAGTGAAGTTTTGCAATTTTATGAAAAAAAAGTAAAATTAAAAGAACAATAGATTTCTAACAAGCCAAAATCAAATATTAAGTGCCAATTCAGCAGAAAGCTCAAGAATTGCGTGCATAAAGAAGGGGGGATATGTTGAATTTAGATTAGTTTTCTATTCAAGTTTGATGATGAATATCTCGGGAAAAAACACCATATGCTAAAAATGATAAAAATCGGCGTTGTGTCCGATAAGTGAACAATTACCCGTCTTGTAAGTATGCATTAATTATTTTTATATCCTGTAAGTAGGATATGATTACTGTCCATACTGTTTGATTACTGCAAAAATACAACAACTTAACGGTCGTATTCACCAAGCTCTGACTAACTTTATCAGACTGATTACCTGCTAATGCCAATGCCAAAAGCATTGGCATTAGCTGCTATCAGTCTGATAAAGTTGGTGAGAGCTTGTTGAATACCACCGTTAGATAACAAGCTTAAAATAGCTTAAGATGAAATACAAAATAGTGCACTTAAATCATGACAAAAAGTACTATAAGGCTAATTCACAGATAAATCACAAACTAGTTATCACCAACAGAGTATTATCATTTAGTCAGATATTTATAAAATTGATTGATGCTGACTAGTTTGTAATTTTTCTATGAAAGGCCCATTGTAAAATCAAGTCTTATTCTACATAATATAATAACTTAGATTATGATAGTAAAAAGCTACACTGTTTGTCTTACACAGCGTTGAATTCAAGGTGTGGCCTGGAGAAGGCATTCTCCAGAAACAAAAATAATCCCCCAGAAAAGTTTGTTATCAATTAATAAGTATGAATATAATCTCAAAGTATATAATTTGTAACATAGATATAGTCTACAGTGTGTCCGCTATGCTTACATATGAAAAACTTTTTTATTATTAATTTTACCTAAAAAGTTATTCTTTATAAAGAGTTCTGCATGATCTAAAACCTAAAATTCAATGATTAGATATTCATTTTTTTCAGTAGTTTACGAGGTATCTTAAAAATATGAATTTTTTTAAAGAGGAAAGTACCATTATTTTTAAAAATGTTGAAAATTATTATTATGGAAAACAGTTTAAAAATAAAAATTATTTTGAAATATGCAAACTCGTTCATTTACAAGGAAAAAACTTTTTTCTTTAATTTTTATGCGATAACTAGCGTTTCTGTTACTTTTCACTGTTTAGACAGTTCTTAAGCTTTCTATAGATATTACATTTCGAAATAAGTATTTACAAATGTACAAATTTAAATTTTCATCATTTTATCAAAAAAACTTTTTTCTTGAAAATGAATGAGTGTGCATATTTAAGAGGTATTTTTATTTGTAAAATTTTTCGGACATGTTTCGATCGCTGAAGCAGACATCATCAGCGCAAAAACTAAAAATATAGAAAAGACCTTGCTTATACAGGGTGGTCCCTAAGTAATGGGCCAAAATTTAACTGAAGAATTGTGAAGTTAAAATATTGCGATTTAACTAAACTTACCTCAGTACAAAAGTTTATATTAACAGAAATATGTGGTTCAAAAAATATTTTTAAATTTTTCGATGATATTTGATACATTTTGAATGATGTAATAAAATTCGGTATCTAGGGGTTTTTTGACATAAGCTATTCATATCCAATGTTAATTTTTAGGTGTTAGGGGGCGCTACCTACAATAATTTAATTTTTTTAAAAGGTCGAAACTTGTTTGTGCTTCCCTGTATGTACCTTCCGAGTAAAAAATTGAGGTCACCTATTCTTTTTACACAAAAAGATATACCTTGTAAGAATCGGTCTGAGCAACCGTTTCCTACATATTCCCGTTAAGTTGTTTGGTGCAACCTAAAAATGCCTTTAAAATCAGCCCTAACTACAACTGATTCATCATAAACGAGTAATTTAATGTATTTGTCCATATACTTTTGGGTTGCACTTAAATACAAATATCTTGAAAACGGCAACTCAGAACCATTCTTACAAAGTATATCTTTGTGTAGAAAGCATAGGAGAATTTCCTGGTTTACTTAGAGGGTACATACAAAGTAACAAAAAAAGTTGGTACGTTTTAGAAAAATTTAAAGTAGGGTAGGTGGCGTTCTTCGGTTAATACATAAAAATTAACATCAGATATAAATAGCACATGTCAAAAAACCCTAGATACCGAGTTTTATTAAAATATTCAAAACGGATCAGATATTATCAAAATAATTTTAAATTATTTTTTGAACTTTAACACCCTGTATCTCAGTTAATATCAACTTTTGTACTAAGGTAAGTTTAGCTTAATCGCAAATCAAAAATTGACGGGTCCTAGTGTTTTTCCTTAAATGACCTGGAGGGCCCAAAATTAGCTCTGTTTCGTTTTCAAAAGGCCACCCTGTATGTATGTATAGTGCATTTAAGAGCAGTACTTTGAGTATGTTTCAAGTTCCGCAGAATTTTACCAAAGCTGCCATTTGGACCATTGAAAAGTATATTTAATGCGACCGAAAAAAGTATGGGCAGACGATTAAGCAGTCTAGACTCTAGTTCATACATGTTTTAAGTGCAAAAATTAATTTTTAGGTTATATAAACTTAAAGTTAAAAAAGTTGCCACAATTCTAGTTCAAAAGTACTTAAAACGATTGAAAAATGAAGCTGGCATCTTTAAGCTTAAAATTGCTACTTGTGTATACAGTGTGTCCAAGATAAGGATCCCAAGCATGGGAATCTCAGTACCTGTTGGAGATACAGCTTAGGTTAAATTAGGAAAAGTTGTGTTTTTAAAAGCTTATTTACATGCCGTTTAGAAACTTTTAAAAATTTTATGGCCTGCTGAGATATTTGGCAAAAACGGAAATTTGACTATATCGATTTTATTTTTTTCTGACTTTATTTGAAGAGATATGAAAAACTAATAACACTTTTTCATTGGCACTTTTTAGTTACTACATGATGGTATTTTTAGATTTTATATCCGACGTTTCGTTTTCAAGAAACCATCATCAACTTTATTTTTTTATATGGCTCGAAAAAAAGTACACCCTGTATCTGATCCCATTTTTTATTACAAATTTAACGATGTATCACATGCCATATTTTAATTAATTTTAGTTAAAAGGAAAAATGCATTTTTTTTTATTGTTAAAAGGTATTTTTACCGAGTCTGTAACATAATTTAATGTCATGTTAAAATAGTAATTATCGTTATTACCCTGTTTGTCAAGTTGTTGTTTTTATAGCAATTGTTCTTATTGTTACTGTTGTCTTTATTATTGTTTATTGGTGAATAGCTAATATCTATTGTATTATTATGGTCGAATATGCCGGTTGGTCATTATAGCCATGAAGAAAAGTTTAACATGCTAACGTGCTACATTTTGTGCCGCAAAAATAAATGAAGGTATCATATCTGCGGTTAATGAATTATGGTAAATAAATGGACCTAGTATTTTAGTTCCTAAAATTCCACACCACATATTAAACCCAAAACGTTCTTGATGTTTCGATATTTTCTTAACACGCGGATTTTGTTGAGCCTAGCATTACTAGGCAGGCATTGCGACGATTGAAGATACCATGATTAGTGACCATAATTTCGTCAAACCATATTTTATTGAAAAGAAATTTAAATTTTCTTCACACGTGCGTATATACCACTAGCAAAAATATCGGCACCGTTCGAAATCTTCCGGTTCAAGTCCTTGGAAAATCTTAAATTTATAGGAGTGATATCTATTTTTACGCAAAAGAAATTGAGCTGTGGATTTGGCTGATTCTACATTTTGTTTAATTTGCCAAGTTGATATCTCCGGGTTCTCAACAACTACTTGTAAACATTATTTTGGGTTTCTTCACAGAGGTCTTTCAGAGATCCCATTGGCTTTTTAAATTTCAGGCTAGCTATAAGAAAATGGAATTACACGGCTGTTTTTTTCTGGATAAGTTAAAAGATACATTGCTGCTGTATTTACAAGTATTTTGTGGCACAAATGTAGCACGTTAGCATGTCAAACTATTCTTCATGGCTATAATGGCCATCCGGCATATTCGACGATAATAACACAATGGAGTAACTATTCACCAATAAACAATATCCGAGACAACAGTAACAATAAGAACAATTGCTCTAAAAACAACAACTCGACAAACATGGTAATAACGATAATTATTATTTTATCATGACATTAAATTGTATTACAAACACGGTAAAGGAAGGTGGGTATAGGTGTAACCACGGTCTACCGTGGGTATACCCACGGTAGACCTGCACAGTTTTTATTCAGGTAGACCTGAGCGTGTGGGCAAAACTGTGCAGTTTTTAACCCGTTCAGGCGACCTGAGAAAAATCAAAAATATCCTATTTGTACCGGCCACAGACACGCAGGTCGACCCGTAGAGAGTCGTAAAGTTTTTAACCTGTTTGATTTTCAAAGGCGACCGCAAGCCGGCATCCTTTGTAAACTCGAGGGTGAACTGGTTTTTATTTGTAATTGAAAAAAAATACATAGTAATTGATTATGGCAACAGAATTATTTAAACAATGCAAAACATTTTTGGGTTCGTTTTTTTTAAATTGCTTAAAAAGAATAAACTATAGGTAAACTCCATTTAATAACTTAATGATTATAAATATAATTTAAATGTATAAAAATACTAAAATTAAAATAAATAATATACAAGGTGTCCCATTAAAAAAAAGCTTGTGTGTATGACTATGGTTACCAGAACATCACGGTGAGGTGAACTTGAAATCAAAAAACCACGTTTTACAACGAAGGCACGTTTTGGCAACAGCGTATAATTCAACTAGCAATCGTGCCTGCTCGAGTAATTTCGTAATGTTTGGTGGCGTTTAACCTTGAATGAGAAAGTGTCCAAAACAATTTTATTTTACAATTTATAATAATTCGCGCAGTTAAGTTGGTTGGCGCGCTATCCGGCCGAGCGCATAAAAAAATAACTTGTCTTTACTATCACTATATAGTATAAAATAAACTCCCTTTTTCTGTCTGTTTGTATGTATGTATGCTAAAATCTTTAAAAGTGTTTAACGGATTTTGATGCGGTTTTTAAATGGATAGAGTGATTCAAGAGAAAGTTCTATATGTATAATAATACAAAAAAAAACATATACAGAGTGTTTAAAAAAATAGTTTTTATTTAAAATTTGATATTGACGTTACTATTCTCAACTAATTTTGATGCGGTTTTTAATAGATAGATTAATTCAGAGGAAATTTTATATGCATAATAATATCAAAAAAAAATATATATACAGAGTGTTTTAAAAAATAGTTTACATTTAAAATTCGATATTTCTCAACGGATGTTAATACGGATTTTTTTATAGATAAAGTGATTTAAGAAAAAGGTTTATTTGTATAATAATACCCTAAAAAAATGTATACAGTGTGTTTATAAAAATAGTTTACATTTAAAATCCGATATTACTCAACGGATTTTGATACGTTTTTAATAGATAGAGTGATTTAAGAGAAAAGTTTATATGTATAATACTATCCAAAAAACCATATACAGAGTGTTTAAAAAAATAGTTTATATTTAAAATTCGATATTGACCTTACTATTCTCAACAGATCTTGATGCGTTTTTTTCTATAGATAGAGTGATTCAAGAGAAAGGTTTATATATATAATAATATCTAAAAAAACATATACAGAGTGTTTAAAAAATTAGTTTACATTTAAAATCCGATATTACTCAACGGATTTTGATGTGTTTTTTAATTGGATAGAGTGATTTAAAAGAAAGGTTTATATGTATAATACTATCCAAAAAAACATATACAGAGTGTTTAAAAAAATAGTTTATATTTAAAATTCGATATTGACCTTACTATTCTCAACAGATCTTGATGCGGCTTTTTTTCTATAGATAGAGTGATTCAAGAAAAAGGTTTTTATGTATAATAATATCTAAAAGAAACATATACAGAGTGTTTTAAAAAATAGTTTACATTTTAAATCGATATTGTTGTTACTATTGCAATTAAAAAATGTGTTTATAGGAATTGTCTACAGCTAGCTATGGTTTATAATAAAATATAAAATTGCCATACAGGGTGGGTCAAAAAGATGTTAAATTAAAAAAAAACCCTAAAACTAAAATACATTTTAACTACGCTATTATACCATCTAGAAATTACAAAATTGCTTAAATTGTAAGATTTATAAATAGGTATATAATAAAATAAAAAAAAATATTATACAGAAAGTATCAATTTTTTTATTAGGTTTCTTACCACTATTCAATGGATTTTGATGCGTTTTTTTATTAATGAAGTGATTTAAGATGACGGTTTAGTTAATATGTATACAGTGCATTTCTTTAATGCCCCCCTTTATTTTTTGATCGAATTAATTTTAAAAAATTAAACTTTAAAATATAAAATTGATGCATAAATACTATATTTTAGAGTGAAATTGACAGATGAACATTTTAAGATGGCGGCTGACGCCATATTGGAAAAAAGTTAAATGGAAAGAGGGATCTTGTGGCACATTATTTTAAATCTCCTAATGAGTACTTTATATTCCCAAAATATAAAGTCAATATCTTTTCTAATACAAAATGGCAAAACATTAATCTATAGGATTCTCGGTGGATTCCTTATTTCCATTTTCCTGGTGTGTCTAGGATCTATAATTTCGGGCAACAAACATTTAAAATAAAATACTTTCAATTTTTCTTCCATGTTTTTTTCCAAAAATCATTATCTCTCCAAATCTAAAATATTCAAACCAGTTTTATTTTAAATCAATTTAAAATCACCGTCGTGTCCTTACCTTTTCGACAAGCATACCCTTGGGTGTCCAGACAATAAAATAACAATAATCTCTCTGTGTAATGTGTAACTGCCCTTGAATTTGATAGTAATAATCATGTTTTAAATTTAATGCCATTTTACCATTTTCATCTAATGTGGCAAATTTGATTATCTTATTTTTAATGGCTTCAGTTGGAGTAAGATTGAAGGCCTTAGATGGACATTTTACTTCGACAAGACCTCGCGACCCTACTAAACCATCTGGACTGGCAGCTAAAGCGCTGCAGTTCTTATCGATAAAAAGGCCACAATTTTGAACTTTAATGTTAAATTCTGCTTCAAATTCTTTAATTGCGAAAGGTTCCTTTTCATGGCCATATCGAGTGTGCTCATTTCCTCGGAAATCAGAATAAAGCAGCTGCTTAACTTTGTTTTTACAATTAGTTTTAGGTAGCATTTTACAAATGGATCCAAAGTTAGATGCGGTTAATCGTAACCTTCTTTCTTGGCTCCACAGTGGATTTCCTCCTTGTCCTCTAGTATTTAGCTCAATGTTACTTATTTCCTCCTCACTTTTTCAAGATCCCTTAAAAATACAGATTTTGGTGGCCCCTCCTCTATGACTGCCCCTGAATGCGACTCGTTGAATTACTGATCGTTCTGTTCTTGGGGGACTTAGCCCCCTCCTTCCGCCACAAAAGATAATTGTATTGTAAAATTAAAATTATACTTACGAACTGTTATCTTCTTGGCTAGTGTTACCAATGAACCGTCTGTTTCTTTTCTTTAGCGATTTTTTTCCCATAATAAACGCTTTTTTCAGTCTTTATTTTTCCCATTATGATGCACCTGAACTACACTAGTAATGTATTTACACAAAACACAGATTTTTACAATGTTTTAAAAACAAAACACCTTAAAAAGTATTGCTTGTTACATGCGGCCAAAAGCCGTATGTACAGGGTCCGTCACGACGAGTTGAGTCGACAAGTATATAGGAAACGCCTAGGAATATTTTTCTGAAAATTTATATAGGAGGGTAACTGAAAGAGCTCTCTTCAACAAAAATATTTTCAACTCTCGACAACTTCCGGTTATACCGGAAGTAGACATCAACTTCGTCATTTTAAATGGAATGTCCTATTTTTTATTAAATTTTTGGAATCTACGTTAAATTTTAATACAACTTTGTAAAAACATCATACACCTAGATCTAGCCATTTTGCAGCAATTTCAGTTTTTTCGAAATATTTGACAGATGCAACCTTAGACAAAAATAACAATTTCTTGAAATTCAAACAAGATAGGCTAACTATTTTCTGACTTTGGATAAATAAGATCCATATCTTACCACTCACATGAAAATTGTCAAAAAAAATATACAAGGTGCCCAAAAATTAACACCGTATTCTGATATTTTGCAAACTCAAAAACTTCATTTTTTTAAATGTCAACCTTATTTTTTTCTTCACCAATGGATTCTACGCTACAAAGAAGGGCACTTTATAATTACAACCCTATATTTAAAATGAACGGTTTGCGTATAAAGTGGAAAAAACGAAATATTTCTATCTTTATTAGGACACTCAAAAATGTCAGTTGGCTTTGGCATGAATGAATCAACAAAAAAACAGAAGCTATCGAGTTAATTAGGCACGCTAAAACTAACAAGTTTTTTCCACTTTATACGCAAACCGTTCACTTTAAACATAGGGTTGTAATTATAAAAGTGCCCTTCTTTGTAGCGTAGAATCCATTGGTGAAGAAAAAAATAAGGTTGACATTTAAAAAAATTAAGTTTTTGTGTTTTCAAAATATCAGAATACGGTGTTAATTTTTGGGCACCTTGTATATTTTTCTTGACAATTTTCATGTGAGTGGTAAGATATGGATCTTATTTATCCAAAGTCAGAAAATAGTTAGCCTATCTTGTTTGAATTTTAAGAAATTGTTATTTTTGTCTAAGGTTGCATCTGTCAAATATTTCGAAAAAACTGAAATTGCTGCAAAATGGCTAGACCTAGGTGTATGATGTTTTATACAAAGTTGTATTAAAATTTAACGTAGATTCCAAAAATTCAATAAAAAATAGGACATTCTATTTAAAATAACGAAGTTGATGTCTACTTCCGGTATAACCGGAAGCTGTCGAGAAGTTGAAAATATTTTTGTTAAAGAGAGCTCTTTCAGTTACCCTCCTATATAAATTTTCAGAAAAATATTCCTAGGCGTTTCCTATATACTTGTCGACTCAACTCGTCGTGACGGACCCTGTATATCATCCCCATACTAAATTTTCGCTCAACGTGCATTTAAAAAAAAATCATAATTTCAAAACGAGAAAAGATAGAAAGCTGAAACTTTCAGGAAAAATTGGCCACTTAATGGGATAACTGTCAAAAAATTTTCAAAACAATTGGAGCACGTTAAGTACAGGGTTTGGCAAAAAATGTAACTTTTTAAAAATCGTGGTGAGCGTAATCAATTATCTGTCCAGGGTTTTATTTTATCGAAACGAAATTTTGCAGACAAGTCAGAAATGGTCCCGTTCAGAATCCTGTTGTTTTTGAGTTTAATCGGATAAATAGAAACGGAGTTATTTACGATTTTGTAGAAAAAAATTGACCGAATTTCAGGCTTAATAACTTGAAAACGGTTACATCATTCGTCATGGGATTACTGGGACATGAAAGGGCTTCTTTTAGAATCAAAACGCCTAAATGGTCTTCTGTTTAAAATGTTTTATTTTCTCTGAGAAATTTTTAAATGAAAAAAATTGACAAAAATTTTAAAATTTTTGCATGTTTTTATTTTTTTTCTTAAAATTTTGACCTTGAATTAAAAAAACGTAAATGTCATTGGATTTTACACGAAAAGTTCTATAAAGCAAGATATTAAGCATAATCGTATCATCTATACAGCGTGTTTTATAAAGCTTTAAAATTTTCATTTTTTTGTTAAAAAATGGGACATTTTTACATTTTATTTTTTCTGAAAAAAGTACTAAAGCTAAAATTTTAAAATAATTTTAGCATAATGTTTACTATTTGCTCTAAAACATATTAAAATTTTAAGTCGCTAGTTTAAATTGTTTTAAAGATATGAATTTTTGAATTTTACTAAAAAAGTGCCGATTTTGACCTAAAATTGTCGCTTTATTATTTAAAATTTTTAAAAAACTTTTGCGCCATTCCTTAGATTATTTAATTGCCTGTTGAAAAGCTGTTTATCACTTTTCTCTACGATAACTGGAAATCGGTAAAAAATTGAATAAAAAAAAATGACCAAATTTTGCCCAAAAACCACGAAAAATTTGTTGCTTGATTTCGTCAAGGCGGCTGTTTGATTCGATTTTCTTGGTCACAAGGAAGAAAATACAAAAGACTAAAATGTTGTATTGCCTAATTATATAAAAAAAAATATAAAAACGTCAAAAAAGTCAGTTGCGTGCTTTTTTGCTCAATAATATAAATTGCGGTGCCCACCGAGACGCCACTGGACCCAATAATAACAATTTGGTTAGAAATAAATAAGCGCCTTACTACTTTAAATAAATGTACCAAATTTTATCCAAATCGGCCCAAGCATATTAAAAATATTTGGAAAAACTATTTTTTTTCCTTAATTTTTAACTCCCTGTATCTCAGTAAAAAAGCAACTCGGACATATGTTTATAAGAACTTTTTTCAGAAAATAACATAAGAAATTACACCATGAAGTTTGATCCCAGACTTCTAAAACACCCTGTATACATATGTATATGAAAAAGCAGTTATATCGTTTCTTTTTGGCTTTTGTTTTTCGTACGGTATATAAAAAAAAGTATTTTCTTATCTATCGAATGCAAATATTCCGAAAACCCTAATTCGAGGAAAAAACTGTTGCCTAATAAGATTAGCATAATAGAATAAATCCTAAAAGAAAGTAAAAATACAATGACTCAACCAGAATAATATTATAACCAGTAACCACAAAATCAGAATAGTAATTATTTTTACTAATACATATTATATTTAATTTATGAAAAGGTTTTTCAGTGATTTAATGCTTGGAGGGGTATGTGCCCGAGTAGTTGGAGAAAACCTTAATTAAATTCGGGATCCAATTATAAATATTTTAACCACGAATTGGCCTAATAAAAGTGTCTTACGAAAACATGTGTAATTAAAAAATTAATAAATCACAAACATAAGTTCACAGTCGGAAAAATCCTAATTTGCAAAAAATTATCCAAACTCTATCCCTTTCCGCAGCTAGAAACATACTAGCAGTGGTCACTAAGCGGGCCGAGCGCGACGCTGTGCAGGCTGCACTTGCCGTCTCGCGAAGTTATGCGTAGTGGGGGTTGAAACATTGTTGACACATGTACAAATTTAAGATGAGCCTACTGATTTATTTCCAAATTTTTTGCATTTTTATTTTTCTGATTATAAAAGTTTCCTAGTGAAAATGGAAATTTCATTCTTTCGCCATTCTTAATAAAATTATTATGTCTAGGCCGCTCTGGAGTCACTTTTTCTATTTTTTCCTTTTTGGAAAAAATAAAAAAACAAAAATCAAAAAATGAAAAAGTGCTTCCAGAGCGGCCTACACAATAATATTCCAAAACGCTCAGTGAAGACCGAATTTAAAAATCTTTTAAAATAGCCAAGCTACTTAGGAAAAACGTTTTACTGGGGTGACTATTCCTCTTAATGCATTTATTGATATTTCGACTGCTTGCTACATTTTCAAACCGAAAATTTAGCAAAGCTTCAGGACTGAAGTCAAAATGTCAATAAATACAGTGCTAGAAAATATAGCTATTTGTTTCTTTTTAATTTGAAATGTACTATCAGAAAGTAACGGACAACTTAATTCAGTAACTCTTTAATCAATATCGAAACACCTTTATTTCTGATATGTTAAGCGGGAGGGGGACCACTATTTTAAACCTAAATGTTTTCCTAAAAAAATGGTTTATAAAAACAAAACGTAAACATAATTAATATGCACAATGTGTCACCTTAATTCTTTAGACTGTCTTCTTACCACGCATTGGCAAAAATGGACGGAGGTAAACGGGGCGCGAAAAAATCTCTTTTACCTGCACGCCTGTAAGGTTACGTTTATATCATAGGTAAATGGGGCGCCAGCCCTTCCCGAGAGGGGGTGTGGGTCAGGGCAGGTAAGAATTCCTATAATTGACACTAATAATTTGTATACCACTTAGTCAGTTCAGTTCTCATTGTAATAGTGAATTGATGTGCGAAAAGATTTCCACTCAAGATTTTAATAGTGAGAAAATGTCGGTATCAGTAATTGAAAGTGTGAGTGGAAAAGATTTAATAGCCTACAAAAATTTTACATTTTCAAAAGACAGTAAACAAAAGAATGTAAATATTTTTTGATGCAATAAATGTTTCGTAATTAATAATTTTTTAAAAATAGACCAACATTTTTATTTCGATACCTTTACTTTAAAGAAAACATTTGCGCCCCGTTTACCTATACGATTTTATCGACCCCAAGATCCCTGCGCCCCATTTACCTGTTCAATAAAACTTTTGCGAAGGTCTTGCGCCCTGTTTACCACCGACGGCAAAAATTACCCATAGAAGTGGAGCTACGTGACATGTAAACGTTTTATATATTTATTATTATATTAGTACCTGGACTTTTTACAATGGGCCGTTATCAAAACCAGTGTAGCCCCTTTATTATACTGCGCCGCTTTTTCCTACTAGCAGCGCAAAACGGCACCGACCGGAGGGTGAATCACATTTTGGACTCTACGTGGACTTGATAACTTTTATGATTTTTATTAGTTGATTTCAACGAAATTTCATGTTATTGCCATAAACGACAACCTTTAGTTGTTGTTTAGTCTCTGTGTGGGGTGGTTGTCATTTTTCACAGCACACAGTCAACGCAAGTTAAAAGAATGTCTGGTCTGAACCAAAAAAAAATCATTGAAGAATTTATTGAAATGTATAAATCTTATCCATGTCTATGGCAAATCAAAAACAAGGATTACCATGACCGAAATAAACGGGAAGCTGCTTATCAAGAACTTGTTAAAAAATTAAAGGTTGTTTTGTAAGATAATAAAATTGAAAGTTGAGATTATACTCCCAACTCGGACCTATACTTAAAAAGGTAAAAGTTGTTTTATTTTTAATTTATTTTTTTACCATAACTTTTTAGCCAACCAATAGCGGTTTTTTGTTTCAAATATATAAAAAGTGTTTAAACGACAACAGATGGGGAAAGGTCGCTTCTTATTCGGATCTTTGACTAATTGCATATCACTATGTGAAAGTAATAACAGATTTTAAAGAAAATGATATGATATACAGGGTGGTTCAAAATCGCAAAAAAAAATATAATATATAAATATAATATATATATATATATATATATATAGAGTAATGTCGAAGGTCAAAAACGGACTATTAAATTAAATACCGAGTTACACTTTTCAAGAAGATAGTTATCTACAAGTTCCCTATTTACACTTTTTTCTATTTTAAATATTAACTGAGCTACGGAAGAAAAAAGTGGACCAAACGGTTTTTGGAAACATCTAGTAAGCCATGATTATTCTTAACGAAATAAAAAGCGATTTAAACTAAGCACTAAAAATACAGTTCTTTTCCCATTTATCCATCTCTGTAGCGGAAGCGGTTTTCAAGATCACTGTACTAAACATCGAAAATAGTATACCCTGTATAATACATTTTATCAAAGAAGGAAAGTATTTAAAGGCCTCAATAAGAAATATTTTATTCTTAAAAAAAATCATAAAAAACAATAAAATAAAACGAAACTATTTACATATATTGTGGCACAGCAATACCGTATTTGTCATTTAACCTAAACATTTATTTAAATTATATAATTTTTAATTATTATATCCTTTACCTGTTAAACTTTATTATTCATTAAAAAGAAATCTGTTTACGGCCGACCGAAGGAAAAAAACTGTGCAGTTAAACCTGATTGCCCCACACACGCTCAGGTCTCAGGTCTACCCGAGTAGTGTTTCGGCCGACCGGAGAAAAAAAACTGTGCAGTTAAAACTGTACAGTTATACCTGATTGCCCCACACACGCTCAGGTCTCAGGTCTACCTGAATAAAAAACTGTACAGGTCTACCGTGGGTATACCCACGGTAGACCGTGGTTACACCTGCACGTCTCTGGTAAAACATTATTTTGGGTTTCTTCTGAAGATTCCTTTTTCGAGATAAAACTGGTTTTTTAAATTTCGAGCCAGCTGTAAGAAAATGGAATTACATGGGTATTTTCTTTCTGGATATGTCTAAAGATGAGATGTACATTGCTGGTGTATTTACAGTATTTTTATGGCACAAAATGTAGCACGTTAGCATGTCAAACTTTTCATCATGGCTATAATGGCCACCCGGCATATTCGACGATAATTAACTATTCACCAATAAACAATAATAAAGACAAAAGTAACAAGTAGAACAATTGCTCTGAAAACAGGGTAATAACGACAATTACTATTTTGTCATGATATTAAATTATGTTACAGATACGGTAACAGGTATTAACGTCAAAGCATTTGTTTTGCAAGGCCTATCTTAAAAGTACCTTTAAAAAAATAGAAAAAAATGCAAGTTATTCGCAGTTTACAAAAAAATAATTACAGTTAGGCCGGATTACTTTTTTTAAATTTTTGGTAATAATGCGAAAAGCCTATAACTTTGTTGCCGTTTCTTTAACTCTGTTTGTAGTAAAGTTTTATTGAAATAATGCTAATTGCCATGCAGTCAATTTTTAAAGACCAATAATTCCATTATATTTGGAAAAAATATTGCTTATGTTACATTTTTTGAAAGGAAATTTTGACTTTTAAGACGGTAAAAAAATATACATGATGTTGCATTTAAAATAACAAAGTTTTTCTATATCGACAAATCGGCCATTTTTTTTTGTAGTGACGGAATGTCACAACCAAATGACGAGAATATAAAAAAATAACTTTACAATAATCTAAGGCTTTCTGCCAAAAGGAATTTCGATATCTTTATTTGTTCCAAAGTTATTCCCGATCAAAATGGTTCAAAATATAGTCGGACACCCTGTATAAGGATTTACTTGTAAATGTACAACACAAAGAAGTCCAAAGGCGTGGACCCTAGTCGTTTGTTTTTAACGCTACAAAGCTTCTTACATAAATGAAAGCTTTACTAAAAAGTTATAAGCTTTGCTAGCTTAATACCACCATGCAAAGCTGAACTTCATTAGTTATTTTGGAGGTCTCTACATTTATAGCATCTGGATAATTGCGTCACTAAAAATTCCTAGGGTATTAAACGAACTGGGATGTGGTTGGGAACCAAAATCGGTCTACATAGGGTCGCGACATTCGGCCATATTACTTTGACGTGTGATGACGTCACATTCCCCATTTTTCGGCCATGTTGTTCAGGGCCGGAGATACACAGTTTATTGTATTATAAAAACAACCGTTTACACAACAGTTTTTAATTATTATTAAGTTGTAAATTCTTTCACTTTAAATAAAAAACATTTGGATTTACATCTTTTAACAAATATCACTTTCAAAACAATGCAAAATGAAATGCGCAAATTCTATAGACGCCACTGGATTGATCATTGGCTTTCATTTTACCCAGTTTTGCCAACTTTTCTCTGTAGGGTGCCATTCTTTGCGTCCCCGACCTCGAACCGCCTTAAAGTTGAGGATGTGTCGCAAAATATTCCCAGTATAAACATAAACTAACCTTCGTTGGGAACAAGACACCTTACGTGTTCAAGTGGTTTGAAGGAGATCAACTTCATTTCGTTTCATTAGCGATTTTATTTCTCTCTATAAGTAAGAGGGATAGAAAAAAAAATAGTTTTATATTTTTCATTATTCATTTATTATCTTTTGAGCTTAAAAAATTAACAAATAAACATCAAAAACTCAAGATAAATTAATGGTTAAACTTTTTTAAATGGAACACCCTGTATATTATATCACCATGCAGGTCTTCTAAAAAGCTTTACAAATATACCACATTTGATATATCTGTCTTTAATAGTTGCCGAAATATGACAACTTAAATCTGAAAAATAGTAGATATAATTTCTAATTTACCTACCTACGGCACTAAGATGAGAGTGTAGATGTAATAGAAATTATACCCATGTATTATCCTAATATCTAATTAAACTTTATTTAATTTAGTTAAAAAATGTATACTTTATTTTTTTAACAGATAGTTCAGCAGATAATGAGCGAGGTGGTGAACAAGATTAATATTATGAAAATAGAAATGATTCTCATAATGAACCTGATGATAAACAACTAATTATAATGTAAGAAAATGTTTTTATGCTAATTATTATTATTATTTTATAAACTGCCCATTTTCCTCATTAATTATTATAAAGAAGTAAGTATAATTTTTCCTAAATTTTTTAGAATATGTATATTCGTTTGTATGCATAAATTTTAGAAATAAAAGAAATATCAGTAGGAGATATGCTCGTACCATAAGTAATATTTTGTCGTCTGCCAGAATATTACAACCGGAAAACATGTCTGCTCTTTTAGAAATAAGCCACTATTACAAATAACAATACAAATTATGTTTATTAAAATTCTTTTGCTTTTTTTCAAATTTTAAGAAATTTGCGACGAAATTACAACGAGCTAAATCATTTGCCAATATTTTTTTTTTGGGTCGCATTAAATATACTCTTTAGTGTGTCCAAATGGCAGTTTTGGTAAAATACCTCGGAACTGGGTCAAATTTAGGTACCTGTCTTACCTGAGTGACGTCATAGTTTCTTACGCTCGCCTTAGTGACGCCCCATCTCATGTAAGGTAGCTCTGGTAAAATACTGAGGGCCTACCATTCACTAGCTTTTAGACTATATAATTTAATGTAATTCTGTAATTGCTAGGATACTACTTTGTAATAATTAGCCTGAAACAAGCGAAAAAGGCCAGAAAATAGTAATAATTGGTTAAAAAAGTATATTTGCAAAGATCTCTTAGTGACAAATAAATAGTAATATATTCTCGTTTTTTGAAGGACAATTAAATCCATCAACCGATGAAAAGATCTCAAGGCGGGAACTGAATTAGAACTCCCTCTTTGGCTAGCTTTAGAATGTTCATCTGGGCGGCAGCCAATAATAGCTCCGGAATTACCAAAGATTTACAAAGAGGCCTACAGGGAAATACTTAAGGCAGATGCTACAGCTGTTGATTTACACAAATTTAACTTGTATTTTTATGAACTAGGATCATATGTAAAGCATTTTGATAGAAGAGATGGTGTTCATGATATTTTATTGCATGTAAGTATAAATAAGATAGAAGAGTTGTTGTTCATGATGAAATATAAGTGATACAGGAGAGAATTTGTGTGATTATTGGTCTTAAAAAATTCCATAATGTTGCCACTATTATGTATTTAAGTCCTAGATGTATATTAAGTATTACAAACACTTATTATTAACTGTCATCAAAAATATTTCATGTCTTCGTATACACCAGTGCCTTTAAAAAAGGTAAAAAGTGAAAAAAAAGAAAACATTATAGTAGGATAAACCCACTGAAAAAGGTAGAAAATATAACAAAAATTAAAGGAAAAATAAATTACGGGCGATTAAGGATCGGGAATTAGGTGAGGGGAGGGGGTGTTAAGTGTAAAATACGGTTTTTCTAGATTTTCGGCCACACTACAAATCCTATGGAAGAAAGTTAAATGGCAAAATTCTAGCCAATATCAAGATCTACAACTTTGTATTTACGTTCTTTTTTACATAACCTCAAAATGTGAAAAGTCCAAATACCCATGTTTTTGGTTTTTTATCTTTTACGAAAAATAAGTATTTTTTTCAAAATTTGGTGAAAAAATCTTGCATGTCCCAATACACTGTAATTTTATTGCTTTAAAATATTTTTTTTACTAAATTTCAAAAAGGTACCCTTATGTTCAATCGACAACTCACGTGTCAAAATATCTTCATTTTCCAAAAATTCGGGTGTCGTTTTGTTCGTTAAAATCTCTGCCCTCTAATGTTGTAAAAATATATACGTTAGAATGGTAAATGTCCTGAGAGAATTCAAAAAAAACTGTCGATTGTCGATTTCCGGCAAAGCTACTAGTCCTATGGAAACTTATTTTCGATAAAATTTACCGTGGTAATGTATATTTTTTTACACCATCAGAAATTAGAGATCTTCAACAAACAAAAAGGTCACCGACTTTTTGAAAATACCGATATTTTCACACGTAAATTTTCGGTTGAAAATAAGGGTACTTTTTCAATATTAATTCAAAATATTGTGTAAATATAAATATTTTAAATCCAAAAATTACAGTATATTTGGATACAAATAAAGGTAAGTTTTCACCAAATTTCGTGTTTTTTTTTTTGTGAGGGATAAAAATACAAAACCAAAAACTTGGTTATTTTATTATTTCACATAAAAGGTCTTGTACTTTGGCAGAAAATCTAGGAATACCGGTTTTTACATTTTTAACCGCCTTCCTCCCCCTTGCCGACCTCAGATCGCCCGTAATTTAGTTTTCCTTTAATTTTTGTCATTTTCTACCTTTCTACCTTCTCATACAAAGCTTTTACAATGGGTTTTATTCTACCATATTTTTTAGTTTCAAAAGTTCAAAAATTATCAACCCTGGTCTTGGAAAGAATAACTTATTTAGCTAACCACTAGAGTTAAGGTGATAGCAGCGGCCATTTTTGTGGGTCAATATCCGCACAATAGTTAAAGTACTGTTTAAAAATTTATTTTGGCCTTATTATAAGTAATTAATTCATGGATACTTAGTGCCGGCCTGTTAAACAATAAAAATAATTGACAGTTTAAAGTAATTTTATTGACTGTAATAATCAACAATCACTACATTTTATAAAGCAAAGTCGCTTCTTACGTCTGTCCCTATGTCTATATGAAAATGGGAGCAACTCCGATTTTGACGAAATTTGGTATACAGGGGTTTTTGGGGCGCTGATCACGAATCTGAAAGAATTATTTGGCGGAAACGTTTCGTTCTCGAGATATCCATCATCAAAGTTCAAATTTGAACTAAGCTTATTTTCACTATATTCCCCCTTCTTTTTGCACACAATTCTTGATTTAAAGCTAAAGTGTCACACAATATTTGATTTTTCACCTTTTAAAACCCCGTTTTTCTACGTTTTTACATTATTTTTGAATTAAATTGCGTGGCTTTTCTTTGAGTATCTGTGTATGCTTAGATCTCTAAAACTACTCAACGGATTTTGATGCAGTTTTTTTTTAAATGGATAAAGTGTTTCAAGGGGAAAGTTTATATGTATAATAACATGCTTAATATATTAGAAAACCACTGATCATTTTAAGATTTCTTATGTGAATTCGTAAATAAACATATTTTATTGCGGGAAGGGGAATTGTTTTACTACGAATTTAACGCGTGCGAAGCCGCGGGCAAAAGGGAGTTTTTAATAATTTTAATAGTGTATTTAACAATGGTGCGGGTTGACCTAGAAGAGGCGGTGACCGGCCGCTGCTGGATATGTCACACTTTATGTTTGTTACACAGTTATTTAATGCTTTACTTATATTGAGTATAATAAAAAAATTATATTTATTATACTACTTTTAGACTTTTACAACCAGATTTAGACTAATAATGGATCTGGCCCACAATTCAACATCAAATCCGCTGATACAACAGAAACTAGATATGCTTGAAAGAAGAATTTTTAAAGATGGCCACATTGCTAGATTAAAACTAGACACTTGGTTGTTGGAATCTGGAGTACCTCTTCAAGCAGCTAATATGGTTACAAGTCATAGAAAGCGAAAAAGAGTAGATGATGATCTTTTTGGTTAGGTATTTATTATAATGTTTTATTTTTATTATTAAATTGTTTTAACATAAAGATGTGTTTCATTTAATGCCAGTAATCTTATAGTTTAAATTAGGCTGATCTTTTTGTGTTTTGAGATACCTGCATACTGGGCCATATGAATAAACGAAAGCATATGCCTATATTTACAAAATTTTAAGTAAATGCTTTTGCTTAATAGTACATGATTTGAAAGAATTTGCTTCAAACGTGTGAATAAAGTCAACCATTAGCTTACAAGTGCCTATTTACTTATAGAAAAGAGATGCTGATATTCAGTAGCATCAGAGCTGTCATTGTAAATAGACATCTTCACAATGAGACTTGCCTTAGATCTTACCTGAAGGTAAGTACGAAGGCTAGTCTGCGAGTAAGAGTGAAACTATGAATTTGCATTGGAACGCGCCGTCAGTTCAGCGTAGACACGTTATTCGCACTTACTCGCGGACTCCCCTTCAGTTCAGGTAGGATTGAAGACCTGACTGACCGTGTGTATGCTCATTTAGAGGAAAACGCGCGTTTTGGATAAAAGTAAAAATGGCTAAAATGATAAATTACCTAGATGTAAAATACTACAAGCAATGGCTTACATAGCGAACAAATGATTTTAAAAGTTTGTTCCAATTTAAATAGGATAATGTGGAGTGGTTAGCTCAGAACCATTCGAGCGGTATTCCGAGAAAGATTTTTTCTACAGAACACAAAATTATTGTTGTCATAAATCAATATTAGTATTTCTGTGGTAAGATAGTAAAACCCGATATGTCACTTTATTAAATTGTTCACGAGGGATATTTTTACCTTTGATGCATCCCTGAAAAATAACAATTTCAGTGCAATATTTACATTTTGCAACTAATTTTTATATTAAGTAGTTGCAATATTTAAATATGTACTAAAATTGTGATTTTTCAGGAGGCAACAAAGTTAAAAATATCTCCCCTGAACGTTTTACTAAAAGTTACTTATCGGATTTTGCCACTCTTACCACAGATTTAGTGTAATGGTTGGTATAGACTTATTACATGTTTTTTGTAAAAACCTATCCCGAAATGCCGCCCATGTTGTACCAAATTGATCGAAATAAAATGCTTTGCTGTTTTGAATATGCTAACGAGCCCCCTTTGTTATATTTGAAATAAGGAGTTATAACCATAAATAGAATTTTGCCAATTTTGACTGCGCCATAAGAAGACCTAAAAAGCTAAAGAAGAATAATTTATTTTTTCCATTGCCACTTAAAATAACTCTAGAATGAAATTTAAAAAAAATACAGCAAAAGTGTCAAACTGTGACATGTGAGGTATGACTGTATTCAGAATATCATATTTTATTAAAATAAAATAAAATGTACTGGAGGTGCCATTTAAAATTTAAAAGCAGCAGTAATTTCCGATTAAACCAAAAGTATCAAAAACAAGTGAATACTTCAAACATCCAGCCAGTCCACAACTATATCAAATAACGACATACCAAATTTTATTTTTCCATATAAAAGGTAAAATATTTTATGGAGAACCACCTGTAAGAAACATTCGGGATACCTACGAATTTTTAATACCAAAGCCGCGGTCCGAATTGTGCTCACAACCTTTAGGGAATTCAAATTAAGGAGCAGCAGTGTTGCAATTTGTTCAATCACCTGATAAAAATGGGTATCTAGATCAAGTGTCAAAAATATTTACCATATTTACAGAAATATACGATTTTGGGTTTGCGTCTCGGCTAGAAGCAAACACTTTTGAAAACATGAAACATTAAATTTCGGACAAAATATTAGGCATCATAGTCTAAAAACCTTAATAAAACAAAGAGTAGTTACCAGCTAACGTTCCGTGTAATTTGATATAAAGTGCCAAAACGTAAGTTCTAATATTTACACTTAAACTGCAGACATAACAAATCCGACTTTGCACGTTTTGCTTTATGGCAGAATTGTTTACGGAATCTTTGATGACAACCACCATACGCAATCACTTAGCATTGAAGATTAATTCTTCTTGTATTTTTGTATTGCGTTTATTCAATAAATTATAAAAATTAATTAAAAAACAGGATATTAACTGCCACAACAACAAGAAAAACTTGACCATGAATTGTCAGGGACTCGTATACTAGTTCAAAATATGCCGATAAGGGCTTTTTAACAACGTTGCAAGCTTAATTTAAATTATCTTTACGACGTATAGACTGCTAACGTGCAGTCCGATTTAAGTAAGTGCGCCAACGTCTGTTTGCAGTATTAATAATTCGGACCAATCGAGGAAAGTGATGATAAATACATTTTATTTTGGACGCTTGAAAACAAATGGCGTCAAAAAACGTCGATGTTTACAATGCTAACGATCTGACCCATGAGCAAGATCATTCTAGTCTAATAGTCTTGACCCGTGAGTACTGTCAGCACTAGGGTGTGAGTCACATGTGAAGTCATAGCTTCCATAACGCTAAAGGTAAGCGTGAAAACATGAATCGGACCGCGTGAACCAGAACTAACTCTCTCTGTTTTGTGACCGCGTGTTGGTACGCAATGAGCGCTATGAGCATAATTCGGACCGCGGCCTAACTGTTAGCACTCATTTTCAGAAAGCATTTGCTTGGTAATCATGATTCATATTGAATAAAGCAATCTAGATACGCGGTAGCGTATAAGCCCAGCTCAGAAAAAGGAGCTGGCTACAGCGCTCGCATCTTATATTACAAGAACCACTTGGTGCCACTTTTGACCCCTCCATAACTCAAAACTTATTTAACGTAAACACATGAAAGCACGTTTGTTTATGTATATCCATAAGGACAATTAAAAGCCCAAATTTCATGAAGCTAGCCCAAACGGTTATAAAGCTATGAAGGTCCAAAAGTAGTTAATTTTCCACTGCCTGACTGTCTGACCTGTAGATCAAAAACCTAAACCACTTCCAGATGACCTAGAAAGCTCGGTAATTGTGTGTAAGCATAGGAAAAAATATAAAAATAATTATTAATTGTTTTTTTTTGTAATTGTAGCGTTTGAACCATTACAAGTAGATATTTAATATCATATAAGTTAATTCGTGATGAACCACTATGGAATATTTCAAGATAAAAAAACTTATTTTTTTAGCTGTTCCAGCAGAAATATGGAAGGAACTTATTACTTGATGCTGAGGCAGTAAATACTTAAAGTGAAAAATAAAATACACACTATATTATTATATTTATTATATTAACAGAATAATAACAAAATATTGCCACCTCCAGCCTTTAAATGTCTATAAACACATACTAAAATGTATGTGAATTTGAAATATATGTATACAATAATAATAAAATTATAACAATAAAAAGGTATAGGTAAAATGAAATTATTTAAAGAAGTTTTGTCAAAAAAAAAAACATTTTACTATAACCAATGGCATAGCTACGTAAGAAAAGGCCCTGGGGTAAAAATAAAGTAGGACCCCGATTCCAAGCAATCAAAACACTTTCTTACAATTCTGGTTTACTTATATTTAAAAGGTTGGATATGTTTTTTCACTACTTTAATTTATACTTAGTAAGTTCGAAGGGCCCCCTGAGCTTGGAGACTTCAAGCACTTCCCGCCTAGCCCCATAGTAGCTACACCACTGACTAATTTTTTAAATCTTTTGACAACAACTATAAAGGCTTAGTGGTACCTAATACCTTTATATATTTAGAGTTAAAGGTAAACCAAATAAGGGGAAATTAATTTTCTATTAGTGACTTTTCGAATTTATTTACAATGTAGAAAAACTATGAAAAATCTATAAACAGGAAATTAATTAACCCTCCATAGCTAGATTAACAAATAAATGTTTCAAGTCACCTTTACCAACATATATATATAGAATATGTTCGAAGTATAAAACAATTCCTAGAATATAAAAATAACAATAAATAAAAATTCTGTCACCCATATACACAATAATTCTATCAACAATATGAAGAAAAATAACAAACTTTTTCTATTCCTAAATTAATTAGGATTAAAAACCCTTACTTATAAATTATTGAGCAACTAGGGAAGCTAAATACGTGGTTTATTATAACGAATTTTCATTAAAACTTTATAAAAAAGATTGTTAGGCTATTTTGATTTGGTAATATATTTAACAATAATAAATTAATACTTAAATTACTCCCATTTTTATCTATGATATAATTTACAGTAAGGTTTTAGTAATATTTTTTTTCCTTCTTGTAGTCTAGTCAAGGAGTGAGTTTTCTGCGAAAAATAGCTGTTGTAATCGTAAAATATTTTGGTTTATATTGTGGATTCAGAAAAAAATTCTGAAAAATGTAATTTTTTTTATTATCCTGCATTTAAAAATTGCAATTGGTATAAAAGAAAAAAGAAGAGAAAAAAGAGCGATTCCCTTTAGTAGATATAACTAAAAATATATTGAAGCTACATGCAATTTGAAAAAAGATCCAGAGAAGAGAAAATTTTAGTAGGACATTTATCATGTTGATTTAACATTGAAAATTGGATTTCGCGTAGCCGTCTTGGCGCTGGCCCGACGCCGCCATGCAAAGTGTGCAATATTTTTTTTTTAGATTAATTTTTAAATTTAAATAAATTATATTGTCATCTCGACAAAAGTTATTTAATTGTCAATTAACTTACTTACCATAGGCTTTAGTTGTTATAAAATTCCTTGTAAAAGTTTAAATAATGTACCTATATTTCTCTAGCTCCTCTTGTATACCAAAATAAAGACGATTTTGTTATAAATGAATTTTCTATGCTAACAAAAAATTAAAAATCCCAAAGAAAAAGATAGAAACACAGAACTTGCTTTATTTTCACCTCGTTCTGGTTATCTTTAATAGTCAAACTTGTGGATAATTAATTTAAATGGTTTGGAACAAAAATTTTATGTGGTATTAGCAATTTAAATTAAGGAGCAGCAGTGTTGCAATTCGGTCAATCAGCTGATAAAAATGGGTATTTAGATCGAAAGTGTCGAAAATATTTACCATATTTACAGAAATATACGATTTTGGGTTTGTGTCCTGGCTAGAAGCAAAAGCACTTTTGAAAACAAGTCAATTAATTTCAGACAAATTATTAGGCATCATAGTCTAAAAACCTAAATAATCCAAAGAGTAGTTACCAGCTATCGTTCCGCGTAATTTTATATAAAGTGGCAAAACATAAGTTCTTGATTATTTACACTTAAACTGCAGGCATAACAAATCCGACTTTGCACCTTTAGCTTCATGGCAGAATTGGTTACGGAATCTATGATGACAACCACCAAAACACTTAGCACAAATTGTAAACTAATTCTTCTTGTATTTTTTATTTCATTTATTCAATAAATTATAAAAATTAATTAAGAAACAGAAAATTAACTGCCACAACAACAAGAAAAACTTCACCATAAATTGTCATGGACTTTTATACTAGATCAAAATTATTCCAATGAGGGCTTTTTAACAACGTAGAAAGCTCAATTTTAATTATCAATAGAAAACCTACTTTTTCTTTTTAGAGATATAAAGGCTACTTATGCATGTTTAAAATATGATATTGGACTTATAGGTCTACTTTTCTTTTCAACAATGCAATAATTTATCAATGACCGAATTAAAAACATTAATTTATAACGTTAAAAATTAAATAAAATAAATTACCACATAAAAACCCTGGCAGGAAAAAGTGAAAAAAATAAAAAATCCCATATCCCTTTTTCATAAAGTTCTAATAACGGTTTTTATTATTGTAACAAACGCTGTAACTACAACTTCTAAAAGTTACATTTAAGAGAGAAAGAAACTTTTAACATTATTTTTTAAGTATTACTAATTAAAAAGAAAAATGAACTTAGCACTAATGACGATAAGCTGTAAGATATTCCTACTATGTTCAATAATTTTATACTTTCTGAATAAAAAGCAGTCAAAAAATAGTTTGTCGTCAAACGTTTTTTAAAAAATTCTTTAAAATGAATACCTTAAAAATTCCTTATAACCAATACCTTTTAATTCTAAAAAATAATTAACAAATTTTTAAAACTAAGGTATTGTCCAAGTAGAATATTAATAAATACAATTCAGGGTGGGCCAAATTCGACGCTTTTTATAGAAAACTCATGTTTCTGAATGTTTTACACAAAAACGGTCCCTTACGAGGCTCAAATTTCAAACCAAATGGTTTTCCGCCATAACACTTAATAAAGTACAAAAGTTATATTGAGATTGTTTAAAGTAAAACATAATTATTTTTTACGTCTTACTTTCCAGCTTATAAATGACAAAATATGCAATATCTCAGAAATGATTTGAAATAAATATTATGTGTAATACATTTTTGAAAAGATATTTTTGAACCATTTTAATACTAAAAAAATATACATGGTGTTCCATTAAAATGCGTAACCTTAGAAAAAGCATATCAACATCTGCATAAAAGTGGTAGTACAGTAAAAAGTTTTTACAGTTAAAAAAAATCAAAAATAAATAGGTTATGAACGATTAAAGAAAACGCAAGAAATTCAAAACCACGCTTTTACGATTGGGATTTTCACTAGTAATTTTGGCTTTAAATTTGATCCCCACAAATGGGGGACAGTATTTGTGTTAAACATACAGAAACATGAATTTTCTATAAAATGCGTCTACAATTTGGCCTATCCTGTACACCGATCTAATTTTGCTTTAAATTACTATTTAACAACAATCATTTAATGCATTTTAAAAAAACTGACATTTTCTACTTCAATTAAAATAATTAAATAACAATAATAAAAATTCTTAACGCTTTTTACAAAATGTGTAAAAAATTTGGCCTTGATTCACTTTGAGCAATTTTAAAAAACTGTATAATTAAAATGGTAAGAGCACCACAACTGGAAGATCAGACTTCTCTTATTTTAAAAGTTTACATCACAGCCAAATTACACAATTAATTTGTATTATAATTTAAAAACGTAGAAAATATGTTTTGGTCTAAGTATTCTAACGTAGGACTAGGTTTTTTAAATGTAACATTAGTTTTCTTACAGTTTTAATCAGCTAATATTTTAATATCCCAACCTTTAAAACTACCAAATTGTATTAACTAAATTTTTAGACTGTTGGAAGTATTAAAATATTTATATTTGTAAATATTATTTATCCGCGGAAGAAAATAGTCTGTAGAAAAATATCGAAACTCTACAGGTACTACATACTGTATAATAAAAACTATAGAAACCAACCAATATGGTTGAAAATTACAAAGTCTAAAAACTATATACTACAATAATAAGTCAATAAGGCACTAGGATAGTCACTTTAAAAATATTTGTATACAATAATTATACAGAGTGAAACAAATTTAAATCTTACAACAGAAATCTCAAAAAAAAAAATATGAAAGACCCAATACTAACGGCTTCTAATTGAAAGTGAAGCTTTATTGATTTTAGGTATTATTTCACAGTAAATCATACAAGTTTTTATTTTATTCTTTACATTTGATATTCAATTAGATTTACTCACAGACAGATTATCTTTATGAAACAATAGGCATTTTTTTAATGTTAATAACAACCATATGTCTTTCAAATTATGCCCCTTAGCCTATATAAGCAACATAAAGTTGGTTATTCCTAAATTTTTAAGTGTTCCAAAGTTTCAAAGCTTTTAGAAAGAAAAAACAAATATTAAAACACAGCTTGGCCATACTTTAATATTTGTTGCATCTGCTTTGAAATACCAGATTCCAATGGTGTTTTACCCTTAAATTAAGGCCACAGTTTTCTCACCAAGGAAAAATTTAGTCACATTACCCAAAATTTGGTCTATTTATATATGTTATATAGTTTATCTAAAATAAGTTTCCATTGTATACATAACTGTAAGAAAGTATTCCTTTAAAAAATATAACAATTTATTATTGTTATTTTTGCACTCTACAATACCTTTTAAATTACATTTTTCTATCTGTCAAATGCCCTTTAGCTACAGATATTTTAGACAACCTTTTAATAAAAGGACTATACAATGTTATCTCTAACTACAAACTTTCGGCTGTAACCACATTTAACTTCTATAGTACCGCCATCTTTTCTTTTTAAACTGCTAGAAACCATGTTGTTCTTCTTTAATTGGTTCTGGTTTAAAAGACAGGGTATACGCTTCCTCCATATTTCCAAGGTCTCTCATTATTAAAACACTAGAAGTTGCTGTAACAAAAATAATAGTTTAAAATTAAATGAACATAAAATTACATAACTAACTGTCTGGTGTATCGGACGAAGATCCAGTAAGGTGTGTCCACATTGTAAGCGAACAGGGTGAGCAAACACTCTGAGTACCCGAAGCAAGGCAAGCATCCGGAGCGCAGAAATCAAAATCGCCGTGCTCCGACTGCTTCAAGCGCTCGCGAGTACGGGAAGTGCATATTTCTCATGATCGAGGAGGTGTCGGTACAATAAAGAAATGCTTTTGCCGCTCGTAAGCTTAGTTGAAGGCACTGACAGCAGTTTTTGCAAGTTTACTAGTGCTTGGCTTCTTTCGAAGGGGTTAGCATTGAGTAGATTAAACTCTTTAAAAATAGAGTGGAGAGACGAAACAGTGAACTGAATTGTGGCCAGTTAACTCTGTTCTGTGGGACTAGTAATCAGTTTATCAAACTGATAAACAAAAAAAAACAATGCATATTCCGAAATTAGTGAGGCCATGGAATACCCTGTCGCCGGGATATACAAGAGAAAATATCACCAAATATTACATCACTAGGCTGAAAAAGAAATAAAGTAACTCAAATCTACGTCAGGTGCCTCTAACACCATACAGAGATCTTACTGAAAAAGCAATGATGACGGATTGCTTGCAAGCGAACGAATCTCGATAAACGTATACAAACAGCTCGCAAAAACCAAGTAGAAGCAGGCAGGAGATCACGAGCACTATCGCGCACGACTACTGCTTAAGATGTCCACATTGCTTCCTCGCGATCGTGCTCGTAGCCGCTCTTGATCGCTCATGTTGTACTCGCTCGTGCTGTTCGGACAGCGGGACCAGAATGATTTGCTATTAGCTCCAAGTAGCGAGATAGTAACTATTGCTAAACGAAAGCTAGAAAAGATAAAAAAACAAAAAGAGACAATGTTGGATCTTAGTATAATGGCAGTAATCCCTCCTTCATTTAAAAGCAGATGGAAGTGTTTTTTTAACTTTTAGTCACTGATTCTGAGACTTCTAAGAATTCTCCTAACCATGCATTATTTTTTATTGATCGTTTAAAAGAACCATCAATTACCAGGGTCCCACAGAACTGGATTAACTTTTGTAATAAAGAAATTCATTTTCACTACGTTTTCATCTGTCCACTCCATTTTTAAGTCATCAATATAACCCCCTTTGAAGAAGCCAATCACCAAGTGAGAACTTGAAAACTGCCTTCAGTACCGTCAACTCACAGCTCACGACATGGCCAAAAGCATCATGAGAACGCTTCGAAGTACTTGCGTGCGCTGGAGCAGTCGTACATCATTTATTTTAATTTTCGCGATCCGATAATTCCCTTTGCGCAGGAAAGTCAGTTGTCGTCTCCTGTCATACAATGCAAGACGCACACCTTAGATTTTACCAAAAATTTATAAATTAGCGTTTTTTTCTTTTCTTGAGATTCAATATTCTCTTTATTCCTTTCCAAAATTTCTTTACAGCTATTTTATCTGCCTGCATTAGTGATATGTTAAATTTGTTCTCTTGTCTGGATCTTGGAAACATTTAGATCTCTATTTAGAGGTATATCTACTAGATCATTAAAAAATCGACAATTTTTTAATCAGAAGAATCAAAAGAATAAAGTTCTCAGTTCATAACTGCTGGTTTAAATTATCCAGCAAAATCTAAAAATGTATCTATTTTACTCACTACCAACTTAATGACTTAAAAATATACATTTCTCAAAAAATATGAATAAAAAAAACTAACTATATCACTGGATTCTACGTTAGATTACCCAGAACTCAGCTATAACCCGATTTTTTACCCAATTTGGTATGCCGGTGGGGATGCTGATCACGGCTCCGAGAGGCGAATGGAAACGGCCAGCTTCCGAGATACCCATAATCAAAATTGGTATTTAAACTAACCCTATTTCCACACAGCCGCTCTACAATGATAAAAAAAAACTATTTTTTAATCAATACGTCGCCAACCCGGGTAAAATCAACTTTAATTGTAAATAATTTTTAAAGTTGATTAAAATTTATTCCACAATTTGCGAGTTCAATCAACTTTACAATGTTGCCACTGCTTTTGTGAAAGCGTCACGCTAATAAATATGCCAACAAGGAACAAGCAATAGAAAATGGATGTCGTAGCTTGTAGCTTTATGACGTAGGCACAATCAACTATATCATCGGACTATGCGGCGTTTAAATAATTTCGCGGGCATTTCCACAAAAATGCAATTTTGGCGTTATTACAAAATCTTGCAATTTCTGTAAACATTAAAAAGAACTAAAATCCATTCTATTTACACTGAAAATTTGTTACACCTTAGGTGTACATAACTAAGTGCCTATTCTTGATTTTAAGTTAAAGTGGTACACGATATTTCGTGCCCTTAAAACTACAACTAGGTAACTCGACTTCTTTTTGATTTTGAGTTATCTAGTTTAAAAATTACCTTTAATCACCTTTAATGTCAGAACTAGCCAAGTTGTATTCCCAACATTCAGTTGTTCTGGTCAGTTCGGATTAAATGAATTGACAATGGTAAAACCTTTGTATAAAAATAAAGTACTTATTTAAAAATAAAAATATCATGTAACAAAATTTAAAGTTACCCAGTCTTAGTATTAAGGAGACGATTTGATTTTCACCTTTTAACCCTTATTTTTCTATGTATTCTGCACTTTTTAATTAAATTGCAAAGCAGCTTTCAATCGAAATAAATATGGTGGATGAGCTGGAGCAGTGTGTGCATGATTTACTGCGTTTTTAAAGGGAACCTTTGCAATTTATTTGATAAAAGGTGTAAAATACATAGAAAAACAAGGTTTTAAGGTAAAAATCAAATATTGTGGGCCGATCTAGCAAGGGGAATATAGTGAAAATGAGGTTAGTTCAAATACCAACTTTGATGATGGATATCTCGAAAACGAAAAGTTTCCGACTTAAAATTCTTTTAGATTCATGATTAGCACCCAAAAATCCCTCGTATAACAAATTTTGTCAAAATCGGAGTTGGAGTGGACAGTTTCTAGATAATTACCAAAAATCCATTAACATTAGTTTTTACTTTTGTTGTAAAGTACAGGACAACTACAATATGAAAGGTAAACAAAAATGGAAAAAATATCGCCTTGTATGTCAAAAACAATGAGTCATGAAAAATATTTATGTTATTTTTTGTTTCATCGAAAAGTAGCATAACTTCTCGAAGACCGCAAGTCTCTATCTCCAATAATAATCAAGATACCGTTCAATTGCAACAAAATCTGGACACCCTGTAAATGAAAATAAGAAGTCGCAATAGTTAAAAGAATTTCGGATTTTCATTGTCTTTTGAGTTTATAGTTGCGTTGGAGACGACTCTAAAATCTAAAACGTCGTGTGAATAATTAAAATAATTTGAATGGAAGGCCGTATTTTTTTGTCTACCAGGACCAAATTATCGTCTACCACATTCAGAAAGACAAATAGTAAGTTTCTTGATAAAAAAAATATAAAAAAATTATATGTACATTTTTTCTATACCTGTAGCTGTAACTTGCTGCCCGGGACTTGCCACATTACCCCCATTTATCAGCTGATCCGTCGGACTACTAGGTGTTGTCATTGGTGATGTTACAGGACTGTCAGTGGAATCGCTAGTACCGCCCTGATATCCGTTATTGTTCATTGATTGTGTCTGAGCAGGTACTTGGTTGGGTACGACTAGGGCAGTAGGACTGTTATCGATGCCACCTAAAAGAGAAGCTATATTTGTTTATTTAAAATTAATTGTTTAAATACAAAAAAACTAATAAAGAATACAAGATAACGAAAACATTTTTAATTGCTTGTAATAATTTTTTGTCGGCTATTATACCAATCGGTAAGAAACTTCAAGGTGTAATTCCTTATGTTATTTTATGAAAAAGATTCCTTTAAACATATGTCCTGAGTTGCTTTCTTATTAAGATACAGGGCGTTAAAATTTAGAAAAAAATAAGTTTTTTTTTAAATATTTTTAATATGCTTAGGCCGATTTGAGTTAAATTTAATACATTTGTTTAAACTAATAAACCGCTTATTAAGCCCTAACCAGATTGTTATTATTGGGCCAAGTGGCGTCTCAGTGGGCACCGCAACCTATATTATTGAGAAAAAGTATGCCATTGACTTTTTTGGCGTTTTTATATTTTTTATAATTAAGCAATTAAAATGCAACTATTTAGTCTCTTGTATTTTTGTGTATCTCGCTTCGTTTTTGAAAAAAAATTAAGGCCACATTAATTTCTTCTAAAAAGTACCCATAGCCGACACGGTAAAAAACAAAAATTAAAAATAAACAATTATTTGCTTTAAAATAAATGCGCATTCATTTATTTTATCGAAAATCGTCATTTTCCTTATCTACCAAAATCAAAATTATGTTTTTTTTTTTAATTTTATTTTATGCTGTTTATGGATACTTGTTAGTCACTTTAAATGGCTTCAGTTTTTCTCAAAAACAAAGTGGAATACGAAAAAATACAAGAGACTAAAAAGTTTCATTATTAATTGCTTAATTATAAAAAAATATTAAAACGCCCAAAAAAGTCCGTGGCGTACTTTTTTTCTCAATAATATAAGTTACGGTGCCCACTGAGACGCCACTGGACCCAATAATAACAATCTGGTTAGGGATAAATAAGCGCCCTATTACTTTAAATAAATGTATCAAATTTTATCCAGATCGGCCTGAGCACATTAAAAATATTTAGAAAAAACTGATTTTTTTCTTAAATTTTAACGCCTTGTATCTCAGAAAGGAAGCAACTCCGGACATATGTTTATAGGAACTTTTTTCTTCATAAGAAATCACACCTTGAAGTTTCTTACCGTTGTTAGAAAACACCCTGTATTTTAAAGTATTTTGTTGATGCAGCTCCTTTAAATTAAATTTAATTATCTCTTTATTTTACTGGTCAAACTGATGTAGCGAAGATATTTTTAAATTTGTATTTGAGACTGGCAAATACCTCTCCCAACACAACAATTAAGTCAAATCAAATTAAAATACAATTAATATGCTATGTTATCTTATAGTAGGTTTACATCTGACATTTATTGCATGATAATTTACGTCAGACAGAAATTCTGGCTAATGTAAACGGTCAAAAATTTATTCTATTCTTTCATTTTTTTGGTTTTTGGCTTTCACACGTAATGTATTCAGACCTCGTCAATTGTTGGTGGTCTAAAATTAATGTCCGATAGAAATGTTTTATTGTTTACATTAGCCAGAATTTCTTTCTAACATAAATATCATGCAATAAAAAATATGTAAACCTACCATTAGTTATTTTACTCTTCGGTAAGCTATACATAAATTTGCGCCTTAAAAACGCTGACTGTTAACCATTCTATGTTTTATTTAGGTTGTTATACATGGTTATTTTAAAGTTGATATTTTCCTTTTAACACTGTTTAGAATGCAAGAAAATAAGAACATTTTTCAGATAATAAATGTATTAATGAAACCATTATTTTTTGGTTGTAATTTAATATGGAAAAAAGCTATGGATAAAAAAGTTTTTAACTAATGGTAATATTTTAAAAATAATTTAGTAGAATTAGGGTTCCGAGGTTTCTCACTGTTGACTATAATTTTTCAATTTACTAGTTATATTTAAGATGTAATTAATCATTCAGTTTATCTTATGTTTGCAAAAGACTTAAAAATGTACGGGAGTAGTTAAAGTGATAAAAGTTGTTTACAAAAAAGTTTATTTAACTAACGTATAAATTGGATTAAAAACAAATAATTTTTATTTAAATGGTAAAAATTATGAATGCATTTTGTATCTTTGGGTAGAAAACCAAGCGTTATAGGTAACTAATCTGTTTCTAATGATAGAAAGCTTGACTCATGTAATACACATTAATATTTGTGGTTTACTTTTTAAAAACATTTTACTATAAATGTCAAGAATGGCGCATCTCATTCTTTTTTGTATTACACCGAGTTATTTGTTTTATTGTTTATTTCATATTTTAATACGTTTTATTATCTTATTGGCAATTTAAATTTAGTAGCAGCAGTCTTGCAATTCGGTCAATCTGCTGTAAAAAATGGGTATCTAGATTAAAAGTGTCGAAAATATTTACCATATTTACAGAAATATTTGATTTTGGGTTTGTGTCGCGGCTAGAAGCAAAAGCACTTTTAAAAACAAGGCATTAAATTTAAGATAAAATATTAGGCATTATAGTCTAAAAAACCTAAATAAAACAGAGTAGTTACCTGCTAACGTTCCGCGTAATTTTAAATAGAGCCACAAAACGTAAGTTCTTAAATCTTTACACTTAAACTGCAGACATAACAAATCCGACTTTGAACCTTTTGCATTATGGCAGAATTGTTTACGGAATCTATGATGACAACCACCAACACACTTAGCACAAATTGTAGACTAATTCTTCTTGTATTTTTTATTGCATTTATTCAATAAATTATAAAAATTATTTAAAAACACGATATTAGCTGCCACAACAACAAGAAAAACTTGACTATGAATTAACATGGACTCTTATACTAGTTCAAAGTTATGCCAATGAGGGTTTTTAACAACGTTGCAAGCTTAATTTTAATTATCAATACTAGATATTTTTAACATAACTAACCAGAGTGGAATATTAAATTATAATGTCGTAAAAAATACAAATTTTACCTCCTAAAAGCATTTCCTGCAACAAACTGTCAATATGGGCCACGCCAAACAATTTTGCAAACTGTATCTGTTCAATCATTTGCCAAGTGATTGATTGAAGAGCTGGTAAAGTTAAGAGCAACTCCCCGAATCGCCCCCTGCTGTCATACTGTCTATCGCTAATGTAATCTTCAAGATTAATTTGAATTTGAAAACGAAGCTGTTTGATACGATCTGAATTGCTGAGTCCCTTGGCATCTAAAAAAATAAAGTATTGGGCATTAAAAACCGGTTTTACCTGCAATAGTCAGGAAACTTTTTTAAGATTTCGTTTTTGTATAAATTATGAAATAAATGCAAATTCTATTCTGGTACTAAATAGATTTAGTTATTACTTGGTACATATCCATATTCAAAATATGTAGAAAAAAAACAAACTTGTTAAATTTTCACTAAAATATTCTCAAAATACATAAAAGGGGACTCAATAAATTAGGTGAGGTGTTTTTATCTATTTTTCGACCTCCCCCCTGGTAACATTTGCTTCAACCTCCCCCATCCTCCCCCATCCTCCCCCAATCTCACGTGAGATTTCTATAAATTTGTGTGTTCTTGTGGAAAAAAATTACGTGATATTTGCACAGACCCTAAATACCTCACGTAATTTATGGATACGCCCTAATTGTTTTACTGACACTGCAGGTTGTTAGAAACTAGTATCTCAAAATTTTTTCCAATTTATGTAGCTTAAGACCCTTTTACACAACAGACCTTTGTGCTTATTGCAAATAAATTCATTTATTTTAAACTGGTGCTTTTTAGAAATCAGCAATTCCATAAATGTGGAAAATTAAGGGATAGTTAGTCGGATGTTCGGTAATTTAACTTTAAATATTTTTGCTCTGAAATGTTAAAAACGATTAACTATTAAATATTACCGAATAAGTGCAATAATTATTAATTTTGTCACATGTAAGGTGTAGTGTGCTGCGCAAAAAGTAGATAAAAACAAATTGAAATACTTCCACCAAATTAATAATACTCTCTCTAAAAGGTCTGTACAAAATGCTGCCACAAATTCCTTGGACTAAAATACGAGTTAACGCAATTTACCTTAATTGGTGACATACAGGGTGTTTTTGTTTTCATGTAATTTTATTTATTTTTAAATATTTTTTAATATTAGATATTTCAGTACGAAATACGGTATTGAAGGATTCTTTAGGCTGAGAAATCAAAAACTGCTCATGGTTTTGATGTTGATGTCATTTAAAATTTGGGTGTGGTATACTTTGTAAGAATTGCTTTAAGCAACCGTTTTTGGAAGACGTGCGTTTAAATTGTTTAATATAATCGAAAAATACCTTCAGTAGAAAGCATAGAAGAGTTTATTGTTTTACTCAGATGGTACGTATAGGGTAGCACAAAAAGTTGCGACATTTTAGAAAATTTTAAAGTAGTGCAGTTAGTGTCCCTTAATCAACACATAAAAATTAAAATCGGATCTGAATAGATCATATCAAAAATCCCCCAGATACCGAGTTTCATAACAATATTCAAATGGTATCAAAAATTATCAAAATAATTTTCTATCTCTTCTTCTTTCCTTAATAGCAACTCTTGAATACAGGTATGTATGTTTGGTTAAAACTTAATATTTTGACATAAGGAATCTGTGGTTTTTCTATGTAGAATTAAAAAACAAATTCCAAAAAAAAACACCGTTTATGCAAGGTTATTGTTAAATTGGTAGGTATTTTCCTTTTAACACTATATAGAATGCAAGAAAATAAGAATTCTTTTTAGATAAAAATTACTTCCGGAAATGCTTCGTTTCCGAGATACAGGGTAGTAAAGTTTTAAGGAAAAAAATGTCTTTTGTCATAACTTTCCTACCACTTAGACAGTATCACAAAATTTGGCACACTTCTTTTGACCATTACATTACATTTTTTGCTGCAAAAGTAAAAAAAAAATTAACAATGGCGTCCGTATAAGATTTGTATTAAATTTTTTTCAAGAAAAAAATAGTAAGCCGTTGGACTCTTCGTTATTTTTGAGTACGAAGAAAGGTTTTTCTTTAAAAAAATAAAAGCCATTTTGATTAATGGCAAAATCGCCAAAATCTGATATAGTTACGTATATAACACGGTTTATTTTTATATTAAAAGATACCTACCTATATAGAAGCTTTGTATAACTTTCATTATTTTAGAGTTTAAAAATGTCTCCCTTAAAACATATTGCATAGTTTTTTAATGTAATTCTAATTAACAGTCTGATAAGTCCCAATGTATGTAATATTCGTTTTTGTCTAATTTGTATTACAAAAGGTAAAAAACTTATTACTACAATTTAAACTTAAAAAATAATTAGTAGTTATATTTTTTTTATCTGCAGAAACGATTTTTACATACAAAACATATCAGATTTTAGCGATTTTTCTATGCAATAAAATGGCTTATATTTTTTTAAGGAAAATTGTTTATCGTGCAAAAAAAAACAGGAGACCAAATTAACTTCAAAATAAATAATTATTTTAAAAATAATATTGATTCGAAAAAAAGCAGTGGCGTACTTTTTTTTTCTTGAAAAACATTCAATACAAATCTTCTTTGGACGCCACCGGTATTTTTTTCTTTAACTTTTACAGTAACACATGTGATGTAATGGTCAAAAGAAATGTACCGAGTTTTGTGGAAATATCTGAAGTGGTAAGAAAGTTATGATAAAAAAGGTATTTTTTTTTAAATTTTAACACCGTCTCTCTCGAAAACGAACATTTTCGGACATTATTTTATCTGAAAAGTTCATATTTTATTGTATTCTATACAGTGTTAAAAGGAAAATACCAACTTAAAAATAACCCTGTATTTATTATTTCGTAAGTTTCATCCAATGCTTATGGACATTGCAGAATGGTTGTTATTAGGCATTTTTAAAGATATTGTGCTGTTTATTACTTATAACCAACCGTACTGCCTGCTCTTATACCCGGTGAAAAATGGGACATAATGCAAAATAATTACTTACTTGGATCAAAAAGACTATAGCTTTTAAACAAGCAAACTCAGTATCATCAATCTGCACTTCTGTCATTGGCTTGACCAGTTCATCCATGATTCGAGTGCCAACCCGAGCTATGCTGAGATCTGCGGATGGATTACGCTCGGATGAAACTAGATAATATACCAAATTAAAATAAGATGGTTTGTTAAAAAAATTGTCAGTTTAACGTGTTAGTTGCCGCCACCAGTGCTATGTGGACTTCTAGTGTGGATTTTTCTTTTGTTACATATGTTATTATCAACTAAATATAGGGTGTCCGACTATAATATTTTGACCCATTTTAACCGCGAATCAACTTTAGACCAAATAGTTATTAGGATGCGGTTTTCGCAGAAAACCTTGGATTTTTAAAATTTTAGCCATTTGGTTTGGATATTTAGTTATCACAAAAACAAAATGACCAATTTTTTGATATAGGACAACGTTGTTATTTTAGTAAAATAATTTCGGACTTACACTTGAGAACGGACAAAGATAGTACTGCCCGAAACGTTGTGTAAATAAATTAATAAAGACAATGGAAGACCGAAACTCTTATTTTACTACTGAATCATTGTCTTCCACATTCAGACAGATGTTGTTATTTTAAATGGAACAAGATGTATATTTTCATACAATTATATATGAATATTTTAAAAACAGTTGATTTATTGATCTCTAAAAAATTGACTACATAATAATAACGAGTATTGTTGACAATAAAAATTTGTTTCATACAAGAAAAAAATACGGCAACAAAGCTCTAGATTATTCTTATGTTAACAAAAGTTGAAAAGTAATCTAGCCTTACTGCAACTATTATTTTGTAAATAACGCAACGTTAATGTCATATTTTTAAATAATAATACTTTTACATGCCATGCGGTCAATCCTTTAAAGATCACTAAATCTATATTTTTGAAATAACCATAGCTTTGTTACTTTTTTTTTTTGGTGTTCCATTTAATATAACATAGTTGCCCCATATCGCAAAATCGGCAATTTTGCTTTTATGTTAACGGAATGTCACAACCAAATGGTGAAGATATAATTAAAAAAACTTTTAAATAATCTATGACTCTTTGTGAAAACCGCATCTCGATAATTTTATTTGTTCTAATCTAAAGTTATTCGCGATCAAAATGGGTCAAAATAGGTCAGACACCCTGTATATAAAATTCCACCACCTAAAATACAAAATTGATCCTCACAAGAATTCTTTAAAAAAAGTGGGCCAATTTTTTTTTAACATACCACGTATATTTTAATTTTAAGTATTTTTGGTAATAATTCAATGTAGTTCAGTGTACAGGAATTTGGAATCGTTAAACAATCACTGAACATGCTGTTTTTGCGAGATCATAAAACTAAAGCAGCTATTTATCGAAACTGACAAAACATATAACATTAATGAAACTAGACAACAATAAATATGTTTTAATTACCGGTAATAACAAGGTATTTCACTAATTACTATGTTTTATTTTCCAAATTTATTTTTAATAAGAACTCAAAAAATTACAATATCTAATAAGAAGGTTAGGTAAATTTAGCGTGTTACATATTAGCGATACTATAAAAATCTTTAACTGTGCCCATATAAGAATAAAAATTTTTGAAAAGGCCCTAAACATACAATTTATAATATAGTGCATCCATACACGTTACTACCAACTTCCATTTATATTTTTATCTATTTTTATAATCATTATATTGTTATAATTACCCGATATTTATATTTAATATACTCATTAAAACCTGATTTAAAAAAATCGTTCTTTGCATTTAACTGAAGATGTCCTTCACAGTAAACTAATGACATATATTTTGTGGGTCAACTAATAATTAAAAATGGTAATATTATGTAAGTATCAAGTTAGATTTTAATTCAAAAATAATTATACTTTATATTGCGGAATGTTTCAAATTTTTATCCCTACAGCTGTGGTATTAGTCCCCAGAGCTCATAATTTTACTAATATGTTTTCCAGAATGCCTTTAAAATTATTAACTTTTTTTCTAAAATTAACCGTTTTAATAACAAAAAAATAAACAAAAGATGAATAACCGCTAATTTTATGATCATAAATGTTAAAGTTGGGGATTCCACCTCCGAGATAAAGTAAGTATTATTATTTACTTACCTGGACACTGTTTAGTAATAATGCAGTTGTTCCCTAACAGCAACACGTCTTTTAGATGCATGGACCGTCTTGCTAGACCTAACAGTAAATGTTCACCTGCATGTGCTCTTAGTAACGCCACCTGACAACAAAAATTATGATTAAACAAATTTTACATAAACGCTTATAAGGGATTATTAAATTTTACATAATTTGACACTGTACTAGGTAACGTATAACATTGTTACCTGCTTTCTCTAAAATTTGATTCATGCCCCAACCTAACCCGTGAAAATAACAGTAGTGGGTTTATATGAAATTTATTTCCACATAACAAATATTCTCGTACGTCAACGAATTTATTAGACAAGCCATAACTCCTAGAGTATGAAAGATATCAAAATAAATCTTGGTATTCACAACAGACCAAACATTACTTGTTTTTTCAATGCTAAAATGCCGTTTGTTTTGTTGCCATGATTAAAATACTAAACATGAAAACACAAACGTGTGTGACAAAGAAAACAAATCAAAATAATTTGCCTTTGTTTACAAATACCTTTGTGTTGGCAACACTGTAAATAATATAATGACGAAGTGCATTTCGATTGCCAGAGGTGTGCCATTCTAAGGCAATAATAAAATAAGCAAAAATAACACCAAATAAGAATGTTTTAGATAAACTTGTAAAACTTTTCTAAATAAGATTTGGGTATGTATAATTTTACGTTTTATAACGTGGATATAAAAAATATACCTCACATTCTCAAAAAAAAACTTCATTTTGTTTATAAGAATGTGGGGTTACTGATTATTTATGACATAGACATTGATGATTGTCTTATGTATTTATTTTTAAATAGAAACTTCTTTTAAAGCCCAATTGGTCATTTAGATGACGTAAAGAAACATGAGCGAAAATTATCCCAGACATCGCCTAGCCCTTTTTATACTGATAAATCCCCTTTTGTGTGTGTTTATTTTTTTATTTTAAATAAAGGAATAAACATTTAAAAAATAAATAAAATATAGAATAAAAACTGGATATGTAGCTTAATTTAAAAGATTGTATTACTAAAAACGTATATTCCTAATTTTTTGGACGCCATTTTATTTTGCTTGCTAGTTTATGGCTTTTTTGTGCTTGCAATGTAAAATATGATGCCCATATATTATAATTTTAAACCAAGAAATTTTAGTTAGTAACTAACTAGACATGGTAAATTCAGAATATTTTAAATAATAGATTGAAAATCATGATCTTTTTATTTCAAATTATTATGGTATTAAAAGTATTCTAATCTATTAATCATACAAAATAATATGCATTCCTTTAAAAAGACTTGATGTTTTACCAACCCTTACATTCGGTTGCGCATTCGCCATTCTACACATACTTTACTTATAAATGAACTGACTGATTATGATAATACCCGATTTGCACTAACTAGTTCGTAATTTATAAAAGCACACTAGGCGCTCAGGTTTCGGTACGATCAAGGACCGATCAAATATCTTACATGGTATTTAAACATCATTCAAGGTAATTCTTTTAAAATGCATGTAAATTATTTGATCGGTCCGTGAGACTACCGAGACCTAAGCGCCTTGTGTGCTTTAACCTTTAGCAAACAAGCATTCAATTTTTTTATTATTACTGGACACAAATATTCTTTACTTTCATTCATGCTCACCAAATTTGCCATTTTAGATTTTGGGTAATATTTGTGATATGCACTTTGTTTTTGACTGAATTTAAGCATTTACAAAACAACACAAAGGTTATTTCGAGTAGACTAAAAACCAGTTACAAAGGTGCCACAAGCGTCACACAAATAAAGACGGCAATCAACTATCGCTGTCTAAACGCGTCGTTTACAACGTGTGCGAGCAACAAAAAGGAGAATAGTTGAAACTGAGACAGAACTGGTGACGCCGTGGCATCTTCTCAACTGGCAAGAACTTTACAATATAGCGATAAGCGAAAGATACCACTTTTAATACTAGTATATTTTTTTTGTTTAGAAGTTTCATTATTTAAAAAATTTTTGTTTAATTTTAAAAGCTCTGGATTTAAGGTAGGAAAAACTTGATTTTCTTAAATTTAGGACTAAGACCAAAATAAGAAAGATAAGTAATTTTAAAATGTCTCTTATTGGCAATTTTTCATTTATTGCAAAAAGTAAAAAAACAACTTGTTATTGAAATAATATTATTTTTAACAAAAAAGTAACGATAATTATTTCATGAAGAGGTTTTTGGTAAATAAATAACACATAAATATAAATATACTTTTATTTGCTTTTCAGTAAACATAAGAAATACACGAATATACATGTTTTGTCACTTCAAAAGGTTCATAGACAACTAAAGCAAGAACAATGTGGGACAGATTCATTACCATGTTTATATGCCGGCATTCTTTGTCTAATGTCTTCCTGTTAGTGTACTACACGCCTTAGACCGTCTTCTTTTTACGTATTGCCTATGAACCTTTTGAATTGGCTAAACGTGTATAAAAAATTTTAATATTTATATTGTCAAATAAATAAACCCTACAGTAAAAACTACATACTAAACATGTATAAAAACACAATCAAAATACCAAAAAAATCAACAGAATCTCCTATTTATATAGCATCCACTATATTAATATTTTTCCACTAGCAACATTTATTTAATCAATAATTTAGTATATTTTGGTGAGTGTGCGTGTGTATGTATGTAAATCAGGAATTAAAAGATAGAATGAGGATTTTTAAATAACCACTTATGTATTACATTTGCTTAAAGGCAGTTTTACAAATAATAGTACATCATTTAATTTAAGATTTATTCTCATAAAAGAAAATGGCACTAATATCATAATTAGTCATTTGTAAATAAGTTATGTATATGAAATAATTTAAAACATATTATTATGTATCTCATAAAGAAATAAATACTAACAGACTACGCCAACAACGATGCGACGCCAATGAATTGCAAAACAAACATATGTTTACTTACTTGTGAAATGACACATCACATTGGGGTTTAAAAAGTCTATTTTTTGCATACTTGGCATTCACGAACCATATTGTCAGTAATATTGTCCAATAATTTACACAAAAAACACTATAAGACACATGAAAAACTGAGAAAATCACCAAAACAACCATTTATCACAAGGCAACGCTGCAAGTAATGGCGCATGAGAAGTGATAAAAATGCTACGAGACTAGCCAATTCGAGCCCGCTTGGAGGCTATAGCCCGTAGCAACGTTGTCAGGTTGTTTAGTCAATTTTCCGTGATTTAAAACAAAAGAAAAACCTGTAAATAATCAAATTTAATGATAATTTAATATGAACATAATAATAGAATTCTGATATCAAAATCACCTTAAAGTTTAGACGATATTCTTATATAGTATTACCAGTAAAAATTGTATTAACAAATAAATGCAAGCATGGCAAAAGCCAAGACTTTTAATATAAAATAGCAAAAGTGGCACTAGCGCTTGCCCTATGACTTAAGCAAAATTATCTTGAAAGCAAATAGTCCAGTCAAATCGGAGAAATTTTTAATGTCTGATCGTAATCAAATGTAAACAAGTTTCGTCTCCTGTAAAGGATAAAAGGTCTGCGCAGTCTCTTTGGTTTAACCGGAAATGGCTTCAATTTTAAATTTTTAAATGGAACACCTTGTGTATCTTATCATTTGGGTTCCTGAGATAATTCTAATGAAAATCTGACAATTTAAAAGGTTTTGAAGCCACTTGATTTTTTTCTGAGCCATTTTTAATATGGCAATGATTGGACCAATTAATCCAAGGATGCCAGGTGATGTTAGAAAATACAATTGCAAAGTTTTAGTCACTAGTATGAAAGATGAAATAAAGGAATTTGGCAAATTAACATATTCGTGTCTAACCATGATTTTTGAAATAGCAGCCCTTTTTAGACAAAGCCTTTTCGAAAATAAGGATTTTTTAATATACTCATTAAAACCTGATTAAAAAAAAAACGGAATATAACGATCGCAATTTATTAGCGATCAGTTAAAAAAATAAGCACAATAAATAAAGGATCATGTCCACCTAGATTCAATTTTACAAATGACTCTCACAAAATTAAGTAGGCGTAAAAAAATTCTAAAATTTTCTAATGATCCAGGACTTGGCTTCCCTGAATGTGAGAAAGTGCACTGTTCTGCAAAATAGGTGCTAATAATCCACTCAAATTATACTACTAAACAATGAACCATTAAGATTTGTGGAAGAACAAAAAGATTTGGGTGTTGTGGTAACTAAGGATTGAAGTGGAAAGACACACATCTCAGAGATGGTTAAAAGGCTAATATCATGATCTATGTCTCTGACTTAGTAGAATGAGGCTACTAACTTGAGAGAGAAGACTGAGAGGTGATCTGATTGAGAATTTTTTAGGAATCTTAAAGGTTAAAAGATACAGGGTGTTCCATTTAAAAATTTAAAATTGTGGTCATTTCCGGTTAGACCGGAAAAAAACAAAAAGTGAAAAATATGCTAAAACCGAGACAAAAAACTCACCTCTTTCCATACCATTTACGTATACCAAGTCTCATTTTTATGTGTATGTCTAATACTCTAGAGTTACGGCTTATCTAATAGATTCGTTGACACCCGGTATGAGTCAAGATTAATAACAAATTTAGTCAACATTTTAAATTAATATTTACAGGTTAAAATTTAATATAAATAATACATGTTAAAATCATAATGAAAAGTACGTTTTTACAAAGTATTGGCTAAACTTGATCCAATGATAGGATTTCTGTGTAAAGAAAAGAGATATAAATGGGAAATATGTAAGTTAAAAAGAAATAAAGCTTAACATTGCCTCAATCTTGTGTATCTCCCACTGTTAATTCAATTGGTTTGGAGGGGTAAGTCTAAGCGGCATTATTTTGGAAGGGTAAGTCAGCGGCATACGCAGACTACAGTAAAAACTGAGGAACCGGTAATTTGATCGGTTTAAGGCGCCTATGCATGATCATGCAAAACTGTCACATTGGGAGGTCATGGTTAGTTCAGGTTAGTTAATATTTGTTTTTTAATCCTTAATAAAGCGAATTTAAAAAGAAGATTTAACTAACCAGAACTAACCATGAGCCTTCCCCAATGTGACAGTTTAGCATGATCGTCTCTGGCGATTCAAACCAATCAAATTACCGGTTCCTGTGCTTTCTACTGTAGTCTGGCAAACGCGTGTCTCGGGTACTCTGCCGTCACAAATTAGAAAAGTTAGATTGCATGTAGCGAGTAGCCTAAATTAAAGACACGCACTTTACTTAATGAAAGGGAATTCGAGAACAAGTGGAAAAATTCCCCGACTGTTCGGCAATTTTCTATTCTGATTCAATATACAATAAAATGTTTTTATTCTTACGCTCTTCATAAAACCTAGATACAAGGTTTCCGTTAGCTAATCTGTATATTCTAGTTACCGAGCTACGTTAACAACTCTAAAAGATACTTAAAAGTGCTTATAATCTAATATGACTGTCTTACACAATTCCTATTAAAGCACTTTATAGAACTGCTAAAAACAGATAACCCAACTTTTAAATTCAAAAGAGTTCTATACATGTTTTTTAATATTTTTAATGTTGGAAATCATAAAAATTTACCTGATCATCTAATTGTAGCTCAGTAAAAGCTGGAATGTACTTCGCCCATTCTACTAATATTAATAATTGCTGTTTCATGGAGTCACATATGTCATTTAGGTTTGCTTGCTGTCTTCCTGATAAATCGTAATCGTTTACTGGATTTGGTCCCATTTGCTAAAAAAACAAAGTAGTGTTGCTAAACTTTGTCTTAAATTTTTGATTATTATTTTCAAAAAAGCCCCTAAAGTTAAAAAAATAATAAATAGAAAGAACCCAAAAACCTAACTTTAAAGCCATTTTTTAATTAATTAATAATATCATCTTCTATGTTATGATTTTTCCCGTTTATAACACACTTTTTACTTACTAAATGTCAGTTTTGACCGTCTCTGTCACAATGCTTTTTAGAAACCGCATTTAGAATTGGTTGGTTTTACCCAAAAAAAAAAGTTTAAATTTATCTTGTAAAGAACGATCTAGGAAATCTTAGGAAATTTTAAGCTAAAAATTTATATATTTTTTAATTCTAATGCAGAGTAAAAGCGAAATTACGTGTTTTTTCCAAAATGTACTAAGCCAAAGGTTTTTAAAATGAAAGCAAAAAAGGCATTTAAAACTGAAGTATCACTTGACCACCATTTTCATTAAAAAGCATATTTTGAAAGTAAGCTTAGCTATCACTTTGACAATTAAAGTCAACATTGATAGGTCAAAAACTGCAGACCTTGCACATATATTTGTTCCAAATTTTAACACAATAAACCAAACGGTTCAGAAGTAACAATGGGGGCCTGACTAGATCGTCACTGTATATCTTTAAAATAGAGTACTAAGGTAATATTACCATATTCTTTACTTTTTAAATCAGTTACAGTAAAAATTCATTTTTATATTTTTTCACGGTAGAATATTTTTAAATTGTTTAAATTGTCCCAGGCCGCTGATTACTAACTTACTTCTAAAGCTGCTCCTACTTGTCTTGATAACATTTCAGCATTTAATAATGAACTGACCGACAACCCATTATTTTGATTGTTTTCTTCATAGCTTGGTCTTCGGCAACTGATTCTATCTCTTTCATTTTGAACAGCTAAAAAATAAACAGTATTAAAAACGAAAAACGACTCTTAGTCCTCGGCCACGATCCTAAGCGTCAGCGTCAGCGGCCAGCGTTGAGCGGCAAATGTGAGAGCGCTGTCTCTGATCTTTATGCGAGAATAAAAGAACTTGTTTATTTAAATCAGGCGCTCGACGTTGACGCTGGTTATCGTGCCCGACGCTTTATGCTATTTCATAAATTCTACTATTCTTAGAATAAAAATTAATTTGGTGATTTCTTCCAAAAACAAATAATACAGGGTCTCCCAACGGAAACTGCTGCTATCGATTTCTAAAAAAGTACCTTGAATTTTTGAAATTTTGGTAACATTATAAAATCAGTGGGGGATATATAACTAAAATATTTTAACAGCTCCACCACTTCCGGTTATACTGTAAGTTAACGTCAACTTTCTTGTTTTAAATGGAACATCCTATATATATATATATTATTTATTTTTTGGATTCTGCGTAAAATTCTAAATATAATTTATGTATACTTAAGTCCAATCGTTTTTGACTTATTTTAAATTTTATGTCAAAAATGACATTTGCAAGCCATTCAGTTTTTCTAAACAAAAGCCTTTAAGATTAGTTGAGGTTGGGTTTTTGTAGAGAAAGAATTGCTTTAGTAGGCTGTACTGATATTTTTACAATTAATAAATGCAGAGTGGTCAAAAATAATCGTTAAAAATTAAAATCACAAAAATCTTAAAAGTTCATTTTTTAAATGAAAACCGCCATCTTTTTTACCTTCTTCTATTTAGCATCCAAAATAAGGATAGGTTTGCAAAAAAATGTTGTACTAATGCTATCAACTTTTCAAAAAATTTCAAAGCCCACTTCGCAAGAAATCGATCGTAGGAGTTCCCGGTGGGACACCTTTTATATTGAACGTTTGAAAAGACATAAATTGTGGTGCATATACATGTCGTGACAGCTCGATTGTTTCAATTGAAATTCAATGTGTTGAACACTAGCAGGTAGAGAATATGCAAACGAATATATTCATAACCCCTGACTGCTTAAATAAAGTTAATAATCAATAATGGTAGGGGAGCCCAAGAGGGGATTTCGGGATTTACTACGGCGTGGCAGATTAATATACTGGAGGATACCTTGCACCTGGTTAAGTACCTTTACCCAATATGAACCCCACATACAAGCCGATCGTAAAAAACAAAAATTTAATTATCAGAAATTTTCTAGCGTGTCAGATTAAGATATGGTAAGTTAATTACATGCTAAGCAGTGTATATGTCTCAGGCAAATGGTTATTTTAAGCAAATAGCTTCTGCTTAGGCAAATGCCTTCTACCTAAACAAATGGTGTATTTTCATTTTTAAATGCTATTTGCCTAGTCAATAAGCATTTGATCCTATTTGTCTAAGCAATTTTTAGACAAATGGAAATAGAAATATTTGTATAACCAGACGGTCAGGCAAAATTGTCACATTGGGCGGTCATGGTTAGTTCTCGTTAGTTAAATATATATATTTTTTATTTCTTAATAAAGCAAATTTTAAAAAATATATTTAACGAACCAAAACTAACCATGACTGGCACAATTTTGCATGACCGTCTATATAACGCTTCGAACCAATCAAATTACACTTGCTTTTGTTTTTTACTGTAGTTTGCAAACACACTGTACGCCCAATATGTTATCAAATACATCAGCCATTTGCCTAACAAGGACCACGACACAGGCAGAAGAATTTGCCAAAAATAACCATTTGCCTGCGACATATATTCCACTAATCTGACAATTTAAGAGTGACATAAAGAAAGCGGAGGGCTACAGAGTTGTATATAACATGTTTTTCTTCTTGTTATCTAAGCTTTGATATTTAATAGGTCTCTATGACGCTCGAGTAAATCCCCATTTACCATCGTAGGCTACCCTACTATAACTTAAAAATGAAAAATAAAATTTACCAAAACTTGTTTTATTATTAAATTAATATTAAATATAGAAAATTACCTTCTTTTTTCATACCAGCCTTGAAACATTTTCGTAAACGACAGTATCGACACTGATTTCTTTTATCTTTGTCCACTACACAATTTCGACTAAATCTGAAACAAAAACAAATTAATTTAATTTAAATTTAAATATATACATACGTATATACAGGAATTTTCTAACAACGGTACGAAACTTCAAGGTGTGATTCTTATGTTATTTTATAAACAAAGTTCCTATAACCATATGTCCGGAGTTGCTTCCTTACTGAGATACAAGGCGGCGTTAACATTTAAGAAAAAAAATCAGTTTTTTCTAAATATTTTAAAAATGCTTAGGCCAATTTGAATAAAATTTGGTACATTTATTTAAAGTAATAAGGCGCTTATTGAGCCCTAACCAGATTGTTATTATTGGGTCCAGTGGCGTCTCAGTGGGCACCGCAACTTATATTATTGAGGAAAAAACTAGCCACTGAGTTTTTTGACGTTTTTATATTTTTTATTTTTTCTTAAAAGTACCCATACATGACATGGTAAAAAACAAAAATTAAAAATAAACAATTATTTGCTTTAAAATAAATGATCAGTCGTGTATTATATTAAAAATATCCATTTTCCTTATCTACTAAGGTCAAAATTGTTTATTTGTTAATTTTGGATTTTTTTTCATGCCTTATTACCTTTAATAAATATATCAAATTTTATCCAAATCGGCCTAAGCATAGTTAGAAATATTTATAAAAAACTGATTTTTTCGTAAATTTTAACGCCCTCTTTTTCAGTAAGGAAGCAACTCCGGATATATGTTTATAGGGACATTTTTTATAAAATAACATAAGTAGTCACACCTTAAAGTTTCGTATTCTTGTTAGAAACCGCCCTGTATATTGTATATTTTTAAAGAGAAGAATAATTCAGTATTCAAAAGATGCCCCTAATAAATTAAATAAAAAGTTGATAGATATTTTCAAATTTTGGCCTACGTAATTAATACAACTAGCAGAAACCAAAAATAAACAAAAAACAAACCAAGCATGTTTTTAATTTTATTTTTATGCATGTATATTTAATTAGCATATTATATGGTTATTAATAAATGGAAAATAAAAATAAATACATTAATTTAAATTAATAATCTTGTTTGGTAGAAATAAGTGCTCTCTGTTTACCAAATGAAAAGTTAATTATTTTAATTAATGAAAAAGTATTTTAAGCTTGATTGACAATTTAAAAAAACTTGTTCGGTAGGCCAACTACTTAAATCTTTATTTAAAAATATTTTGGTATAATTACACAGCCCCACAAAATAAAAAAATTTGGTGGTCCGAAAGACAAGACATGGTATCTTTTTGTTTTTAGGGTCGCTAAATCGAATCTGGGGTCGGTTTGACCCCAATAGGTCAGAGCCAAGGTCATTTAAAGGTCAAATCATCAAAATTCAACCACAATTGTAGAATCTTTATGCTTTGGGGTCCTGCTGAATACGAATCCGAGGTCACTTTCACCTTATCGGGACATGGTCAAGATCAATTTAAGGTCAAATTATCAAAATTCATCGAAAATGGGCCACAAAAGTGATTTCTTTGTTTCTGGGATCGCTAAATCCGAATCCGGTCAATTTAATTACGGATTTTTTGTTACCCCAATTATAAACTACCCTATATATAAATATACAATTAGAAAGTAAGACAATTTTTTGGCTTAAAGAATCAAGTTGTTGGCAATCCTCTCATCAAAATAAGAGGGCCTATTTAGCCTAATCTAATTAATATTAATAAGTGCAACGGTGTCTCGAGCGGCAACTGAATGAATATTCTAACAAAAAAAGGTACGCCACTGAATGTGAAAATGTGTGTTAAGTTTTCGATTTTTTTTTAGATTAAGCAGATAGAAAAATAGATTTTATGTCTCCTAGCAGCTTTTGGTAAAATTAATATTTTTAGTATGATTGGTACAATTTTCAACTTTTTTTAACCAAAACACCCTAAAAAAAACACAAACTCCACAATTTTACCTATTTTGGAAACTTTCCAGCAAATAGTAATTTAGCAAAATTAAATTATTTTAGTAAGAGATACGAAGGATATCTCGAAGGCGGCTTCTTTGATGTCTCCTAGCGCGTCTCATGACCTCGAACTGCATATTTTGCAGGCGTTTCATGAGCGTACCTAAGAAATTAACATGTTTAGGCGCCTATCTCTTAAAAAAATATTTTAATATTATTATAATGCATTTTATAACATCTATGCAATCAAATAAAACAGATGCTTTAATAATATGTCGTATTGAGATATATTAATAATTATTATGAAATGTGTCTATTTATTTTCGCATATGACAATTTTTTATTTTTCATATTTTTGAAGTTTCTATTTATCCATTTGAGGGTATGGAATAGTCTAACTGTAACAAACCATTTAATTAAATAACTAATTGGAAATTGTTCACAAGGATGTAAAAAACTATTTTTAAACGGTTTTACTTGACCTGTTTGTTATTTATTTGGAATTATTTTTGGGGTCAAATCTAGTAATTGAAATTTGACCCCCTTCCTGACGACCGATCGATCTGAAATTTGGTACACTTCCTTAGTCTTGATGACAATACAATATAACATATTCTTTATGATTGTAAATCCAACATGGCCGCCGATACAAAATGGCGGATTACATATTACTTTACTACAACCTCAATATGGGTATCAAATTAAAGGGCTTTATTGGTAGAATAGAACCCACTATGAAAAAAATAAAATCCAAGATGGCCGCCGCCACAAAATGGCGGATTATATATTTTTCTCACAAATACCTCAATATGGGTATCAAATGGAAGGGCTTGATTGGTAGAATAGAACCCACTATAAAAAAATTAAAATCCAAAATGGCCGCCGCCACAAAACGGCGGATTACATATTTTTCTCACAACTACCTCAATATGGGTATCAAATGAAAGGGTTTGGTTGGTAGAATAGAGCTCACTATAAAAAAAAATCAAGATGGCCGCCGCCACAAAATGGCGGATTACATTTTTTTCACAAATACCTCAATATGGGTATCAAATGGAAGGGCTTGATTGGTAGAATAGAACCCACTATAAAAAAATTAAAATCCAAAATGGCCGCCGCCACAAAATGGCGGATTACATATTTTTCTCACAACTACCTCAATATGGGTATCAAATGAAAGGGCTTGGTTGGTAGAATAGAGCTCACTATAAAAAAATAAAATTCAAGATGGACGCTGCTGCAAAATGGCGAATTACATATTTTCCACAACTACTTCAATATAGAATCGTTGGTTAGTTCTGGTTAGTTATAGTAAGGCGAACTCAATAGAATGAGAAGTATCAACTAACAACAAAACTAAAAACTTGAAAATAAATTATGTAAAAAAACTTTTTATGTTAAACGGTTTTATTGTACTAAAAGCTAAAAAATAATTCGGTAAGTCCTAGCTACCAGATCGCACCAATCTTCTCATCAATCTGGGGTATTGATCAGACAAATAATAAAATCGTTGGGCAATTGACATTTCTATCATAATATTTACTCTGGATACGCTTCAGTTTTTAAAATATGTATTGTATAATTTACACAAGTGTCTATTTATTTTTCCATATGACAATTTTTCTATTTTTAACATTTTTGAAATTCTTGTTTATACATTTGAGTGTATGGAATAATCTAACTCTACCAAATAATTTAATTAAATAATTAATTGGAAAATTTTCACAAGGATGTAAAAAACTAGTATTTTTGCAGATATTTTCAAACTTTTGAATTAATTTTTTTGTATTACAATACTTTCAAAATTTATTTGAAATAAAGTTTCTAATAATGAAATAAACTTTACGAAGTCATTGTGAGGCATATTCAAATTTCCAAATACGTCTAAATTAGCATTTTTATATGCTTTATGGTAACAAAACAAAGTCGTTTCATCTAGATCTTGATATGCCTTTGAATATGCCTCACAAATTCTTCAGGAAATCTGTAAAATTTGTTCGCACCATCATCGTAGGATTTGTTTTTACAATTTTTAAAACTGCAAACAAGGCCTACTTTTTTCTTTCTTCTTCCATGATAGGTAATTAATTACACAATTCACAGAAAAATCAATAAACAGAATATTATAGTCCAGAAAAATAAAACGTATCGCAATAAACTATATAAAATACATTGCCCGTTACCGAGTCGTTGCTTCGCTTTTCACTACTGCACTGGCAATTTCGGTTTAGAATTTCGGTTTAGTAGCCCTCGAAGGTCACAGCCTGCGCCGCTCAAGGTAAAAGAGATATCCTTCGTTTTTCGGTCATTTTTAAAGATTTTTGTATTTAGGGAAGAAATCGGGATAGCTCCGGACGACTTAAAGGGACAATATTTTGTCTCTAAATGGGATTTGTAGTTACCTTTCATATACCGTTTTAAAAAAAGGTATATTTTTGTTGTTTTTTAGAAAAAATGATTTTTCGGTCATTTTTTAAAGATTTTTGTATTTAGGGAAGAAATCGGGATAGCTCCGGACGACTTAAAGGGACAATATTTTGTCTCTACATGGGATTTGTAATTACCTTTCATATTCCGTTTTAAAAAAAGGTATATTTTTGTTGTTTTTAGAAAAAATGTTTTTTCGGTCATTTTTTAAAGATTTTTGTATTTAGGGAAGAAATCGGGATAGCTCCGGCCGACTTAAAGGGACAATATTTTGTCTCTACATGGGATTTGTAATTAGCTTTCATATTCCGTTTTAAAAAAAAGGTATATTTTTGTTATTTTTAGAAAAAATGTTTTTTCGGTCATTTTTAAAGATTTTTGTATTTAGGGAAGAAATCGGGATAGCTCCGGACGATTTAAAGGGACAATATTTTGTCTCTAAATGGGATTTGTAGTTACCTTTCATATTCCGTTTTAAAAAAAAGGTATATTTTTGTTGTTTTTTCGGTCATTTTTTAAAGATTTTTGTATTTAGGGAAGAAATCGGGATAGCTCCGGACGACTTAAAGGGACAATATTTTGTCTCTAAATGGGATTTGTAATAACCTTTCATATTCCGTTTTAAAAAAAGGTATATTTTTGTTATTTTTTAGAAAAAATGTTTTTCGGTCATTTTTTAAAGATTTTTGTATTTAGGGAAGAAATCGGGATAGCTCCGGACGACTTAAAGGGACAATATTTTGTCTCTAGATGGTATTTGTAATTACCTTTTATATTCCGTTTTAAAAAAAAGGTATATTTTTGTTGTTTTTTAGAAAAAATGTTTTTTCGGTCATTTTTAAAGATTTTTGTATTTAGGGAAGAAATCGGGATAGCTCCGGACGACTTAAAGGGACAATATTTTGTCTCTAAATGGGATTTGTAATTACCTTTCATATTCCGTTTTAAAAAAAAGGTATATTTTTGTTGTTTTGTAGAAAAAATGTTTTTCTGTCAATTTTTAAAGATTTTTGTATTTAGGGAAAAAATCGGGATAGCTCCGGCCGACTTAAAGGGACAATATTTTGTCTCTAGATGGGATTTGTAATTACCTTTCATATTCCGTTCTAAAAAAAGGTATATTTTTGTTGTTTTTAGAAAAAATGATTTTTCGGTCATTTTTTAAAGATTTTTCTATTTAGGGAAGAAATCGGGATAGCTCCGGCCGACTTAAAGAAACAATATTTTGTCTGTAGATGGGATTTGTAATTACCTTTCATATTCCGTTTTAGAAAAAAGGTATATTTTTGTTGTTTTTTAGATAAAATGATTTTTCGGTCATTTTTTAAAGATTTTTGTATTTAGGGAAGAAATCGGAATAGCTCCGGCCGACTTAAAGGGACAATATTTTGTCTCTAGATGGGATTTGTAATTACCTTTCATATTCCGTTTTAAAAAAAAGGTATATTTTTTTGTTTTTTAGAAAAAATGATTTTTGGGTCATTTTTTAAAGATTTTTGTATTTAAGGAAGAAATCGGGATAGCTCCGGCCGACTTAACGGGACAATATTTTGTCTCTGGATGGGATTTGTAATTACCTTTCATATTCTGTTTTAAAAAAAGGTATATTTTTGTTGTTTTTAGAAAAAAATAAAGTTTCGGTAATTTTTAAGGATTTTTGTCTTTGGGGATGAAAACGGGATAACTCCAGGCGACTAAAAGGGGCAATATTTGGTCTTCAGATGTGAATAAGAATTATCTTTCATTATTTGTTTAAAAAAATGTATATGTCTGGTTTTTCCGAAAAAATCGATTTTCGGTCATCTTGTATGGAGAAATAACTGTTTTTTTACTTACCAAGTCGCAATTATGCTAACTGTAATAATTTTTCCTTTAATTTTTTATTTATGGTTTATGTTCTACAAATAAAAACCCAATAAAACTAGTTACACAATCATAGTATGTATAGTATCCATTTTAATATTTAAAATAATTCCATTTGGACGTTTGTCTTTTGTTTAGTTCGTCGATGGCGAAATTTCGTACGCGGCGCGACTTGTCAATTTCAAGCCTGTTATTTTGCTTGGCCCTACCGTTCAGCGAACGTTGGAAACTTAAGGATCATGTTATTGTGTCGAATGAGTTTTGCGCAATGGATTTAAATATTCTTCCAAGATTATAGTCCCTGTTTCCTCCCATTAGTAGTAGTTGTTTCTTTCTGGTTTTTATACTTTTTCCTCCTGCTATGGGTATATTATTTACTAGCGTCGTTTGTGGGTTTGTTTTCGTTTTAATTTCTATTTGTGCGCATTTAAGTTCTTCTTCCAACTGTCTTTTTTATGTTCAAGGTTCTTTATGTTTTTTTTTCAAGCTTTCATTCATCACATTTACTCTTCCGATTTTGGATTTTAACTCTTGTATTTCTTCTTTGTATTGTTCTGCTATTTTATAATTTTTTTCCCATTGAGTTTTGGATTTGTTTTTGAATTCAGTTATTTTTTTCTCAAGTCTTTCCGTTTGTTCCTTTTCTTGCATGTCCCGTTCTGTATGATTGTTTGTCGCACTCTTTTCCATTTCCATTAATTTAGTTTTAAACTCTGTAATTTCTTTTATTTTCTCGGTAATTTCATAATCCTTAGCTTCGTTTGTGTGTTTTTCCTCTGCAAGTTTTCCTTTTAGTAGTTCGATCTCTTTTGTTAATTTCTGAGTAGTTTTTTGAAAGTGTTCCTCAGTTTCTTGTATTTTAAATTTTTGAAGCTCTTTTTCACCCTTCCATTTTTTTCATCTTCATCATGTTTATATTCAAGCTTTTTATTTTCTCTTGCAATTCCTTTATACTTTTCTGAAGGTGCTCTTCAGCTTCTTCTACGTCATTTTGAAAGGTATTGGATTCGCGTTTTTGCCTCTCAATTAACTTGTTTTTCTGTTTGCAGTTCAGTGATTATTTCTCTGAGTTCCCTTATTAGTTCGGCTTCATCATCGTTTATCCATTCTAAGGCATGTTCTTCGCATTTTGTGCTGCAGTAGATTCTATAGTCTTTTATGTATGTGATATTTTTTCTTTCTATGCAGCTTCTGTGTTGTATTGTCTTGCAGGAGAGACAGTAGTAGCAGGTGAGATCTTTTCCGTCACTGCAACATTTGAAGGTACCTATCTGGTTTTCTCCCATTGTGATGATTTGCCTTTTTTTTTTAGAATGTCACGGAGAGCTGACGCGATCCACGTACTCAGTTCAGCGGAGCGTCAGCATCACCCCGTACCTACCAAAGCAAGCTTACAGGAATCCGCCCTATCAATCAGACATGTATTTGAAAGAAAGTTGCCCGATTAAACGTAGTCAATTGGCTGGGTAAAAATTGTTCAGCTCGGCAGCGTCGCAATTTTAGATTTGGTGTGGAACAATTTGATTGGTTCCAAAGCGCTTCCCTCCTTCTTCAATGATAGATCTATTTTTGGCGGGAAATTACAGTATTGAAGAAATGTTCTGTAGTTTGGCGGATTCATTTAATAGATGGTATTTATTTGGGTACACGCCAAAATAAAATTAAAAGTACTAAAAAACCAAAAAAATTTTAAACAAGTAAACAGATAATTAAAAATCGACGTTTCGGTGGCAAATCTGCCACCGTTGTCAAGATAAATGGAATAAAACTAATAAAAATAAAAACTTACTATTATTTAGGCTTTAAAATTCACAATTTTTCTGTTTTTTTGGGATATTCTGAAAACTTTGACATCAAATGTGCCAATAATAAATATATATTAATACATTATTTTTAATTTTTATTTACAACATTACATTTTTAAATTCTGATTATATCTGGCCAAGTCCAATCTAACCTACTCAGATCTCATACATATTTTGATTTTGTACAGAAGTTGGCACTCATTTAGATTTTTATTGTTTTTGCGGCAAGGCCCACAGCTATGCATTATTTTAGTATTAAACTTGGCTCACCTTTTTTACATTTATGTTTTTGGTGGGATATCATTCCTTTTTGTAAAGAAAATAAACATAAAACAATACAACTACCACTAACCATTTCATTTGTTTCATGCTTTGTATATTTAGTATGTTTATTGAGGTGGCAACAAAACAAGGAAAATATTGCTGCAATATATTATTGATAATTAACAAATAAAATAAAAAAGTTATGTTTCTGCCCGGGACCGAACTGGGCACCTTCCGTGTGTTAGGGGGATGTTTTTTTGATCTATAGATCTATATGTTAGTCACTACAACTCAGCCGACTGGGATGGCCTAAGGAACTTCTTCGCCACTTACCCCTGGGATTCCATCTACATTTTTTTTATGATCCTTTCGAAATTTACAGTCAACTAACTGAATCAATTCAATTGGGCATTGAAACCTATATTCCACACACCATCAAGAACCCCAAACCATCCAATAACACACCCTGAATTTCTAAATTTTGTGATAAACCTAGACTTTTAAAAGTTCAGGCTCACAAGAAGTTTCTACAGAATCTTAGTTGAGAAAACCGACAGGCTAGCATTCAAGCAAGAAACTACTACAATTAAAAAATTTCAGACTCCTCCGACAATCGCATAAAAAACAAAGTTTCTTCTTGCTCAAATGGCAGTAAATCGTTGTGTTCCTTTTCAAAAAACATAAGTAGAAATTTTTGTACCAGTTTTTATTCACCACCAACTTTTAAAAAATGAAACCTTTTCTAACGCCAAAGAAAACGCAGCACTATTTGCTAAACAATTTGCTGCCAATTTAACCCTTAAACCTCCTGTTAATCATACAATTCCAGCTATTGTCCCAGTTCCTTATAAAATGCCCGATATTATTTTTAAGGTGAAACATATTAAGCGCATCCTTTCTTCTCTTAACACCAAGAAATCATCTGGGCTGGATGGCACACCAGCTGTAGTTTAAAAAAAATTGCTCCATAGCTTGCACCCAACTTAACTCAGATCTTTCGAATTTTCTATGACACAGGTATTTTTCCGGAGAGCTGAAAAACTGCACGTGTTCAACTCATTCCCAAGAAAGGATCTAAATCTCTTCCTTCTTACTTTAGACCAATTTCACTTCTCTCAGTTCATTGTGAAGTAATGGCAAAATTAATTAATTTACAAATCCTTAAGTATTTAGAAAAACACAAAATTTTGCATGACAGGCAGTACGGATTTAGCCACAAAAAATCTACACCAGATTTTCTTTTCTTCGTATCACACCGCTGGATCTGATTTTAATTCCATTCAAAGTAAAGCTGTTCGCCTTATTAATGATTCTTCATTTACAGAACCGCTTGTCCATCGTCGGGCTGTGGGGGATTTATCATTTTTTATAGGTACTTTCATGACTTATGCTCTGAACAATTGTCCCGCTCCTCGCGGTTCCCAACAGAGAAACTTGTGGTGCCGTACGTATGCATCCCTATACGGTCCAACTGGACAGGTCCCGAACTTTACACTTTATTCGTTCTTTTATTCCTAGAGTTTTTAGAATGTGGAACCTGCTGCCCACGGATGTCTTTCTTTCCCACCCAAATCTTCGAGTATTTAAGTCCCGTGTCAACCAACTCCCTCTTACCATCCTTAGACCAACGGTACGTTAGTATTTAGGCTTTTAGCCTTCGTGGATTGTCCAAAGATAAAAAATAAGTGTTTTAATTTAATTATTTTTTTTTTTACATTCACAGATGTATAAAATGATAATATTTTTATACAAAGATTTTTTTTTATTTATTAAATAATAATTGGTATAGATAGAATTTAAATTAAAATATATTATATTTTTTCCTCTACAAGTTTATAACTAAACGGGCAGGTATGTTATTAAATAAATAAAAATACTTAACTGAAACTAAATAATTATTTAAAAAAAAAAATATTTTAATATAATGTAGTTGTAAATAAAAAATAAAAGTTATTTATAATTATAAATTTAGTAATAATTTATAAACCTTATATGAGCTGATTGCGATTCGGACTACCAGTTGATTTCAAATAATATTCAAACTGCGCTCGCGCTGCTCTCTATCTCAGAAACGATTCAGCGTATAAAAAAATTAAAACAAAATTTGTAGAGAACTTAATTTTCTACAATAATTATAATAAATACTGATACGCAGCTATAAAGAGCGGTAAATTTGCAACAAAAGTTAACTCTTGTTTTTTTTTTTTGAATAGCGCCCCATCCAGACGAAAACGCCAACTTTTTAAAAGTATGCCAAGTTCCAAATTCAGGTCGTATGCGTAAACCACAAAATATCGGGTTTGGGCTCTGTACGCACGCCACTGACACAGCTTTTTACTGTCATTATGCTCTATTAAATTGCAAATTTGCCTATCAAATTTCATTTAAATCGGTTACGTGGTTTTCAAATTATTAAAAAAAAATAATTAAACTTTAACACTCTGTATCTCGAAAAAGAGGCGTTTCCGGACCCATGTTTAAAGAACTTTTTTTCTTATTTTTGCATAAGGAACCTCTACCCGGACGATGTCGTATGTTTTTTGAAACACCCTGTATATTCATTTTATGTTAAATTTGAATCAAACGTTACTTAATAAATATCTAGGGCTTATTATTACCTTTTAAACATACTAAAATTACATATCAGGGTTTACTAACAGTTATAACCGAATTTTGTTCTGTTTAACAGTAAAATGTTTGTTATCACACACTTCTTTATGGTTCTCACTGCTTATTGCATCAAGCCATGTACAGACTTGGATACAATCGGGACAACATTGTCGGCCGACTGTATCTTGTTCAAAAAAATTTTCAGCAACAAAGTTGGCCAACATTTGCAGATACAAGTGTTTCGCGTCCACACTAGTTTTAAAGCTCGTACAAACATGCCGAAGTTTTCCATGTTAAATGGAAAACAGGCGTCTTGCCGATTCCTTGGATGAAAACGCCTACGGATGATGCCATGTCGTTTGCAACAAGTCGGCCGATCGATGTGCAACATTCAAGATACAGTCGACCAACAAATGTTTTCGCCGATTGTATCCAAGTCTGTACGTGGCTTAAGACTATTTTTTGCATGTTTGTGCAACACTTTAATGGGTTTTCCATCATCATATCAGCACAGATAGACATAGGCCACGCTGACAGATCTCGATTTCAATGGCACAAATGTAGCCTATCAAACGCTCGCTGGCTCGCATAAAGTTAGTTTATATTCTGTCGAAACACGATTTGCGAATTGCGGAACGTGTTCTAATTGGTCAATTTTAAACTACACATTCAGAGTTGACCAATTCGCAAATCGTGGTTTATAAATATATGGACTAAACTTTACGCAAGCCAGCCTGCATTCGATAGGTCAAATTTACGCCATAGGAAGCGGAATCTGTGCTCATATTAAAGAGATTATTATCGCAATTAATTAATTAATATTGTACAACGCAAAGTGACACAATATGTACTTTTTTATTACCCAAAATTTAAGAGAGTTGAATAATTGAAAATGCTTGGTTTTTATTTGTATAATGTACTTTTATATTCGAATTGTTATTTTACGTAGAATGTGTGCCAGATATTTATTGCTTTACCTAAAAAGGACAGCGCAAATAAATTGGTGTAGGTTTAATTTATATGTATGTAAGTAAAGTAATTTATCAATACTTGAAGAATATTTTATTAATATATTACACTATAATACGGTTTCCAATCAAACAAAATTAAAAACTGAATAAAGGAAGCAAATTACTCACGGTATATAAATTAAATAAATATATTAAATTGCAAATTTACGGCAAATACGTTTATACAATCAGCCATATTGCGCAGCAATCCTTGATCGCTGAATCCTCCAGTTTAAAATTTACGAATACAATACAAATACAGTCCAATGTTCTGCTTTTGATGGGTTAATAATAAAAATTTTAATGTGTTTGTTAAAACATAAACAGATGTTAAGTGGTGACAGATACTGAGAATTAAGGTTTAATTATAAATCTGTGGTTTAAACCTTAGTTTATAATTGACACTGTGTTGTACAAACCGCCCTTATATCTTTATAGAACTTAATCATTATCATCAATTATGACTACGTATGTTTCTCTAAAACTATTTAATTTTTTAGAGTTATAGAATTATAAATATCTAATTCTACACATGCTTTATTTCTGATGTTTTTCCTTTGCTTTGCCATAATATAGATTTACCAATTGGTAAATAATTTTCCTGTATTTTTTCTAAAAAGCCAATAATTTTTTCAGTATATTCGTGTTGCCCACGACACCAAACCCGACCACCTGATGCAACTAATTACACGAGAATGGGGCCTCGAACTGCCAAAACTTCTTATATCCATACAAGGAGGAAAAGCCAACTTCGAACTGCAACCAAAGCTCAAAAAGTTTTGCGGAAAGGTTTGCTCAAGGCCGCGCGATCAACCGGAGCATGGATTTTTACCGGAGGGACCAATACGGGTAAGTGATTTAAGACGTGGCCACTCGGGTGGTCCTTATTTACCATATATTTAATTTCTTTTTCTAATAGTCCTAAATCGGTTCCAAACAAATAAAAAAAAATCGTGCCAAATTGCAGCTCTTAATTCTAAGATTAACCCGGCCCCTATCACAGCTAAAGTTTTAAATGGGATTAACATGGAAAAACTTCTGTTATTACTTTGGAATTTTTCAGGTTTTACACTAATGAACAAATCATATCGACAAATAATAAGTCTTGTTGCAAATTTAACGCTGTTCAAAAAAAGTATCATATAGTATTTTGCTAACTTAATTGGCTCAAAAGATATTCCATGTCAAAATCATCAAATAACAAAAAAAGGCATATAGGTGACGTCAATGAAGCATTTTTTCGAAATCCTCAGCTCCGATTTTAATAAAAAACCATTAAACTTTTTGTTTTTTTTTTAATTATTTAAAATTATTAGAAACCTCTCAGAGGCAAAAAATAAATATTTGTGTTTCTTAAACAATATACAACTTACGTAGACCACTCTTTCCGCGGTCTTCGAGTAGTGCGGTTCATGTTTACGTAGAGGTCTACATAAACTTCCCGGGTAGGCGATTGAAGGCATCGTACGAGCGTGGCTGTACCCTTGGGGATCGAGAAAAGATTCACGCTAATTTGGGGCTTCTTTCTTCTGGGGCTAAGCGCTGTGAGTGAAGAAATTTTATACAATATTCAAAAAAATTCCTGTGTAGTGAGAACTTCCAAAAACCCTGTATATATTATTTGTATTTGGAAAATTTTTAAATACTTTTGCAAGTTTTTGGACAAATTGCTACATATTATTATTTTCCAGAAGAACACTAATACAAATTTTACTGGAAAACAATAAATTCAGTTTTAACCATTGGAAGAATTTGCGCGATACCTTACCACGAATAATACCGAACGACATCGCGCGGGTTCGTGCCTCGGGTCGTATGTAGAAAAGTATGTGACCTTGGCACTTATCTCTATGCGCTTTTGACGAACTGTTTGAAGTTTACTAAGCCGGTTCGACTTTTACACAAAAAATACATTTTTTTAAATTTCGTTTTAAGAAAAAACTACACATTAAAAAAATATAATTTTGTGGCTAGAGAGTTAAAATAGAAATAGGAACACGGCTGAGTGGTTCCTTTATTTTTTTAAATAAAATTGGGCCTAAAAACAGTAATTTGACAACAAAATTTTTGTCAAATTACTGTTTTAAATAGCTTCCCTTCTAGGAAACCATAAAAACAACCCACATACCAAATCTCGTAATTGTACCTCTTTTAATGAAATTATAAAACGTAATTTTGTAAAATGCAGGTAAACCGCCCTCTTAAGTATTTACACTGCCAGGTTTCCGCAACTTCAAAAGTAGGGGGTCAAAATTAAAAAAAAAAACGCTTTTTGCACGATTTTTGCAAAAATCTAGTTTCCATTATGATTTATGCCAATTGTATTTATTATAAATATTTTAGATAATTAAGTTCTCTACAACTTTTGTTCAAAACATTTTTTTATACGTTAAATGGATTCTAAGATAGAGGGCAGCGCGAGCGCAGTTTGAATATTACTTGAAATCAACTGGTATCAGCTCATATATAAATTATTAATAAATATATATTAATACATTATTTTTAATTTTTATTTACAACATTACATTTTTTAAATTCTGATTATATCTGGCCAAGTCCAATCTAACCTACTCAGATCTCATACATATTTTGATTTTGTACAGAACTTGGCACTCATTTAGATTTTCATTGTTTTTGCGTCAAGGCCCACAGCTAAGCATTATTTTAGTATTAAACTTGGCTCACCTTTTTACATTTATGTTTTTGGTGGGATATCATTCCTTTTTGTAAAGAAAATAAACATAAAACAATACAACTACCACTAACCATTTCATTTGTTTCATGCTTTGTATATTTAGTATGTTTATTGAGGTGGCAACAAAACAAGGAAAATATTGCTGCAACATATTATTGATAATTAACAAATAAAATAAAAAAGTTATGTTTCTGCCCGGGACCGAACTGGGCACCTTCCGTGTGTTAGGGGGATGTTTGTTTGATCTATAGATCTATATGTTAGTCACTACAACTCAGCCGACTGGGATGGCCTAAGGAACTTCTTCGCCACTTACCCCTGGGATTCCATCTACATTTTTTTTATGATCCTTTCGAAATTTACAGTCAACTAACTGAATCAATTCAATTGGGCATTGAAACCTATATTCCACATACCATCAAGAACCCCAAACCATCCAATAACACACCCTGAATTTCTAAATTTTGTGATAAACCTAGACTTTTAAAAGTTCAGGCTCACAAGAAGTTTCTACAGAATCTTAGTTGAGAAAACCGACAGGCTAGCATTCAAGCAAGAAACTACTACAATTAAAAAATTTTAGACTCCTCCGACAATCGCATAAAAACAAAGTTTCTTCTTGCTCAAATGGCAGTAAATCGTTCTGTTCCTTTGCGAAAAACATAAGTAGAAATTTTTGTACCAGTTCTTATTCACCACCAACTTTTAAAAGATGAAACCTTTTCTAACGCCAAAGAAAACGCAGCACTATTTGCTAAACAATTTGCTGCCAATTTAACCCTTAAACCTCCTGTTAATCATACAATTCCAGCTATTGTCCCAGTTCCTTATAAAATGCCCGATATTATTTTTAAGGTGAAACATATTAAGCGCATCCTTTCTTCTCTTAACACCAAGAAATCATCTGGGCTGGATGGCACACCAGCTGTAGTTTAAAAAAAAATTGCTCCATAGCTTGCACCCAACTTAACTCAGATCTTTCGAATTTTCTATGACACAGGTATTTTTCCGGAGAGCTGAAAAACTGCACGTGTTCAACTCATTCCCAAGAAAGGATCTAAATCTCTTCCTTCTTACTTTAGACCAATTTCACTTCTCTCAGTTCATTGTGAAGTAATGGCAAAATTAATTAATTTACAAATCCTTAAGTATTTAGAAAAACACAAAATTTTGCATGACAGGCAGTACGGATTTAGCCACAAAAGATCTACACCAGATTTTCTTTTCTTCGTATCACACCGCTGGATCTGATTTTAATTCCATTCAAAGTAAAGCTGTTCGCCTTATTAATGATTCTTCATTTACAGAACCGCTTGTCCATCGTCGGGCTGTGGGGGATTTATCATTTTTTATAGGTACTTTCATGACTTATGCTCTGAACAATTGTCCCGCTCCTCGCGGTTCCCAACAGAGAAACTTGTGGTGCCGTACGTATGCATCCCTATACGGTCCAACTGGACAGGTCCCGAACTTTACACTTTATTCGTTCTTTTATTCCTAGAGTTTTTAGAATGTGGAACCTGCTGCCCACGGATGTCTTTCTTTCCCACCCAAATCTTCGAGTATTTAAGTCCCGTGTCAACCAACTCCCTCTTACCATCCTTAGACCAACGGTACGTTAGTATTTAGGCTTTTAGCCTTCGTGGATTGTCCAAAGATAAAAAATAAGTGTTTTAATTTAATTATCTTTTTTTTTTACATTCACAGATGTATAAAATGATAATATTTTTATACAAAGATTTTTTTTTATTTATTAAATAATAATTGGTATAGATAGAATTTAAATTAAAATATATTATATTTTTCCTCTACAAGTTTATAACTAAACGGGCAGGTAAATGTTATTAAATAAATAAAAATACTTAACTGAAACTAAATAATTATTAAAAAAAAAAATATTTTAATATAATGTAGTTGTAAATAAAAAATAAAAGTTATTTATAATTATAAATTTAGTAATAATTTATAAACCTTATATGAGCTGATTGCGATTCGGACTACCAGTTGATTTCAAATAATATTCAAACTGCGCTCGCGCTGCTCTCTATCTCAGAAACGATTCAGCGTATAAAAAAATTTTAAAACAAAATTTGTAGAGAGCTTAATTTTCTACAATAATTATAATAAATACTGATACGCAGCTATAAAGAGCGGTAAATTTGCAACAAAAGTTAACTCTTGTTTTTTTTTTTTGAATAGCGCCCCATCCAGACGAAAACGCCAAGTTTTTAAAAGTATGCCAAGTTCCAAATTCAGGTCGTATGCGTAAACCACAAAATATCGGGTTTGGGCTCTGTACGCACGCCACTGACACAGCTTTTTACTGTCATTATGCTCTATTAAATTGCAAATTTGCCTATCAAATTTCATTTAAATCGGTTACGTGGTTTTCAAATTATTTAAAAAAAATAATTAAACTTTAACACTCTGTATCTCGAAAAAGAGGCGTTTCCGGACCCATGTTTAAAGAACTTTTTTCTTATTTTTGCATAAGGAACCTCTACCCGGACGATGTCGTATGTTTTTTGAAACACCCTGTATATTCATTTTATGTTAAATTTGAATCAAACGTTACTAAATAAATATCTAGGGCTTATTATTACCTTTTAAACATACTAAAATTACATATCAGGGTTTACTAACAGTTATAACCGAATTTTGTTCTGTTTAACAGTAAAATGTTTGTTATCACCCACTTCTTTATGGTTCTCACTGCTTATTGCATCAAGCCATGTACAGACTTGGATACAATCGGGACAACATTGTCGGCCGACTGTATCTTGTTCAAAAAAATTTTCAGCAACAAAGTTGGCCAACATTTGCAGATACAAGTGTTTCGCGTCCACACTAGTTTTAAAGCTCGTACAAACATGCCGAAGTTTTCCATGTTAAATGGAAAACAGGCGTCTTGCCGATTCCTTGGATGAAAACGCCTACGGATGATGCCATGTCGTTTGCAACAAGTCGGCCGACCGATGTGCAACATTCAAGATACAGTCGACCAACAAATGTTTTCGCCGATTGTATCCAAGTCTGTACGTGGCTTAAGACTATTTTTTGCATGTTTGTGCAACACTTTAATGGGTTTTCCATCATCATATCAGCACAGATAGACATAGGCCACGCTGACAGATCTCGATTTCAATGGCACAAATGTAACCTATCAAACGCTCGGCTGGCTCGCATAAAGTTAGTTTATATTCTGTCGAAACACGATTTGCGAATTGCGGAACGTGTTCTAATTGGTCAATTTTAAACTACACATTCAGAGTTGACCAATTCGCAAATCGTGGTTTATAAGTATATGGACTAAACTTTACGCAAGCCAGCCTGCATTCGATAGGTCAAATTTACGCCATAGGAAGCGGAATCTGTGCTCATATTAAAGAGATTATTATCGCAATTAATTAATTAATATTGTACAACGCAAAGTGACACAATATGTACTTTTTTTAATACCCAAAATTTAAGAGAGTTGAATAATTGAAAATGCTTGGTTTTTATTTGTATAATGTACTTTTATATTCGAATTGTTATTTTACGTAATTTTTTCTAAAAAGCCAATAATTTTTTTCAGTATATTCGTGTTGCCCACGACACCAAACCCGACCACCTGATGCAACTAATTACACGAGAATGGGGCCTCGAACTGCCAAAACTTCTTATATCCATACAAGGAGGAAAAGCCAACTTCGAACTGCAACCAAAGCTCAAAAAGTTTTGCGAAAGGGTTTGCTCAAGGCCGCGCGATCAACCGGAGCATGGATTTTTACCGGAGGGACCAATACGGGTAAGTGATTTAAGACGTGGCCACTCGGGTGGCCCTTATTTACCATATATTTAATTTCTTTTTCTAATAGTCCTAAATCGGTTCCAAACAAATAAAAAAATCGTGCCAAATTGCAGCTGTTAATTCTAAGATTAACCCGGCCCCCATCACAGCTAAAGTTTTAAATGGGATTAACATGGAAAAAGTTCTGTTATTACTTTGGAATTTTTCAGTTTTTGCACTAATGAACAAATCATATCGACAAATAATAAGTCTGGTTGCAAATTTAACGCTGTACAACAAAAGTATCATATAGTATTTTGCTAACTTAATTGGCTCAAAAGATATTCCATGTCAAAATCATGAAATAACAAAAAAAAGCATATAAGTGACGTCAATGAAGCATTTTTCGAAATCCTCAGAGACAGCTCCGATTTTAATAAAAAAACCTTTAAACTTTTTGTTTTTTTTTTAATTATTTAAAATTATTAGAAACCTCTCAGAGGAAAAAAATAAATATTTGTGTTTCTTAAACAATATACAACTTACGTAGACCACTCTTTCCGCGGTCTTCGAGTAGTGCGGTTCATGTTTACGTAGAGGTCTACATAGACTTCCCGGGTAGGCGATTGAAGGCATCGTACGAGCGTGGCTGTACCCTTGGGGATCGAGAAAAGATTCACGCTAAATTGGGGCTTCTTTCTTCTGGGGCTAAGCGCTGTGAGTGAAGATTCCTAAAGCCTGAAGTTTTTGCGTTTTGGTGTTGAACACATGGTGTCCTCGTATGGTCGAGGAGGTGCGCACGCCTTGCGGAAATGCGTCAGTAGTGAAAGTGACGGTTATGCGCGATACCAGTAGCGGCCGCTGGCTAGACAGTCACAATTTATGCATGTATAGAGAAAGAATTTGTTTTCAAACAGAAAACATAGCTTGAACAATAAAAGGAAAATCTGGGGGTCTAGAACCCGACAATGCAATTTTCCAACCACTTGACGATGGCTGTATGCACTAAGTGTCAAAGCCAAAAACCGAAAATAGAATAGAATAGAACTTACGTAGACAGATCAGTGACGTAGACACACTGTATATTGTTTAAGAAACATAAATAATTATTTTCTCCCTAAAAAGGTTTTTGATTTTAAATAACATAAAAAAAAAACAAAAAGTTGAAAGAAAATTTTTTCAAACTCGAAGCTGTCTTTTAAGACTTTCAAAAAAATAAGGAATCAAATCAAACAGGTAAACTAAAAAAAAAAGACTGTGTTTATTTGTTCACGCGGTTACCATATCTGTACCGCCAAATTTCTCAAAGAGTTTATTTTACCGGTTTATTTATTCTGATTTCGAATATACAGTGACCGGCCTTAAAAAATACCTTTTAATTTTTTTATATTTCAAAGAATATTATTCTTTATAATTCATTAAAGTTAGAATAAATCCTAGCGTATACGATGCAAATTTACAAATTTATCATAAGATAAAATTCCTTTTTGTTAACTTAAAACAAAATGTTACTATATTTGAAATACTTAAATTAAAAGATATATTATTTTATAATAAAAAACATTTAAGAATTAAAAATAAAACATACATTTTCAATTTACTCCGTCGTATATTAGTCCGGGAGGTAGCAACGTCGGAAAAACAAGAATTTTAGGTTGGCTAATTGTTACTTTTCCTCCTTTTTCGGATAGATCCTCGGCTGTCTGGCTAGTGGTGTGCATATTCGAAAGATTTCGATATTCGAATATTCGAAAGATCTTTTGAAACATTTTATATTTCATTGAGAAAGATCTTTCGAAATATATTTCAAAACATTTTATATTTCATTGCAAAAATCTTTCGAAACATTTTATATTTTATTGCCAATAAGCTTTTATTCTGTCGAAATACCGATTGAAAGATTGTTGCTATTTGCGGCAACAAATTATTTCACGTCTAAACCGAGTATTTTCGAGTTTTGGCGCTATTTAACCATAAATATTACTGCTGATATTCTTTGTTTGTTTGATTACTAATGATTTAAGGTATGTTTTACGGGATGTCTATATTAAATGCCTAGATATTAATATCATTCATTATTCATTCGGTATCTTTCGTGTTTGTGTTCGGAGTTTACGAATATGAATTCATGACTGATCGTTCCTGAAATATTTCACCACGAAATACGAATATTCGAAAGAAATATTCGAAACATTTCGAATATCTCGATGTTCGAATATCATTCAGAAGATCATTTAATAGGTTCCAACACTATGTCTGGCTGGCGTAAGCATGTGCGTTGGCGCCAAGCTGTGACCTTGACATTTAGAGCTGTCACTGATATAGGGAATTCAAATTAAGGAGCAGCAGTGTGGCAATTCGGTCAATCAGCTGATAAAAATGGGTATCTAGATCAAAAGTGTCAAAAATATTTACCATATTTACAGAAATATACGATTTTGTGTTTGCGTCTCGGCTAGAACCAAGCACTTTTAAAACCCAGAAACATTAAAAATTTTAGGCAAAATATTAGACATCATAATCTAAAAACCTAAATAAAACAAAGAGTAGTTACCAGCTAACGTTTCGCGTAATTTTATATAAAGTGACAAAACGTTAGTTCTTAATACACTGCCAGCGTAACAAATCCGACTTTGCACCTTTTGTTTCATGCCAGAATTTTTTACGGAATCTATGATGATAACCGCAGCACAAATTGTAGACCAATTTTTCTTGTATTTTTTATTGCATAAATTTAATAAATTATAAATATTCTTTAAAAAACACGATATTAACTGCCACAACAACAAGAAAACTTGACCATCAATTGTCATGATCTCTTGTACTAGTTCAAAATTATTCCGATGAGTTTTATCAAAATATACCGAACGGTTTAGAAGTGAAGAGGGGGACGACTGTATAATTAGCAATGATAAAAGTGTCTGGCAATCAAAAAATATGGTTGGTAAACCAATCTTAAGACAAGAAATTGAAAATTAAACTTATTTAAAATAACAAATATAAATTTATGCCTATTTTTGGTAAAATTTTGCTAAAGTTTTAAAGCCCCTTTGTATTAATATTTCACATCATTTACGTCCTATAGACACTACCTAAAATCAATTTATGTTTATTTTTCGTACAATTATTCTGAAATTTAAATGCCCTTTTAGATTATTACTCCACATCATTTTTGTCTTGTAGAAACGCACTTACTCTTTGGATGTTTAAATTTATTTTCATGGGTTTCTGTTACAATATTAAGAAAAATTAATTAGGATTATGGCAACAAGTGAATATAACAAATAATGTCTATTTATGTCAAATAGCACCATAGCTAATTTTATTGTTCCATTTTAAAAAATAAAAATGGTACAGGCAAAAAAATTACCTCATAAAACCACCCCGTATAGTGATTTAATATAGACTGTTTCTTATAAATCTCTTTTACTTAATTCTAATTTTAGCAATTTTGATTCCTATTTTTTTGTTTTATTTATATAATGCTCATACCTTAGATTCCTGAGTTAAATTGGTTAATACGAAATAAAATTTAGGACAAATTGACTATCTACTGCGGCCTATCTGGTTTTCAAAGTTAATTTCACGCCTTATTGCCTTTTATCCGTATTTGCAGTAAATTGAGAACTAAATTGTTCTCTTTATGAACTTTCTATCAATTTGTCTAATGATATTGATATTACCCTTTTTAGCAGCAGTATTTTAAGGTTATTGAATTTTAAAGTAATATTTATTTGACGTGCACTAAATTTATTTAGACTGTTAGATAGTCCGGAATAAAATTTTGTATCACAAATCGTAGTTTATAAAAAGTACACGTTTAATATGCTTGAAACATAGCTTTAAATTATTGCTAGTCTGTAATAAAGTAAAGTGCCCTAATATCGGATACTTTTTCGTTTAACCCAATATTAATTTTTCAATAAATCTGCGATGTTTTTACAAAAATACAAGGTATATGTTTTACATAATCATACATTAAACAAAAATTTACCGTTGACTACCTAAAGATGTATTCTAGATAAAGATAAATAAGAAATATGTTGTTTTAATGTCGAATATCCCCTGTAACAATCCGGGATTAGGCAAATTGTCTTCTGGTTAACGATTGGTTTATAAGACAAATTTTTTTTAATTAATACTGATTTGCTGCATACACTAAATTAAAGTGCACATATTGCAGAATAATTTAAACTACAGAGTCAAATTTATTAATTTACTTAAATGTCCAAAAACTGCGGTACTGATTAGCACGTGTAAAAACTCAAGGTTTACTAGTTTTAAAAAGTGACTCTACAGCCCTTTATCTTTTATTATTACCCTAAAAATATTATTCCATGGCTTAGATTTAGCGCCCTATTGAAGCTGAAAGGTCAAATCGGATTACAGATTTCTGAAAATCATCACTTTCTGATATTAGACTACTGTCCAATATTATAACACTTTACTCACTTTATTGTGTGTCCTTTTATTATGTTTAATTTAATATGAGAGTAAGTGTCAGTGTTAAACTTTTAAACTATTAAATAACAAGCAACACGAAATCGAGCGACAACACTTCGTCGGCGATACCGCAAAACCAAGTATCTGCAAAAACCAAATTTTACAGGAGGCTTCAAAAACATTATGGTGTTGCGTTATTTAACGATTTCTGCTTTAATATACTCTATGGGCAATAGTTAAAGGTATATCGGCCAGTAAAGCAGCAACAAAGGATATACGGTGAATCATCCAATACGAAATGTTTACATGCCGGTATTTGCGTTAGACTGTCTTTTTCCCTCACATTGCCTATGTGTTATGTTATTTAGCTAATCCGGTATAATAACTTTAATTTTTAAAGTTTATTGTTAGTTAAAATTGTATTGTGTGTATTGTGTATATGTATAGATTTAAGATACTGGGTTTTGCTAAAAATGCTTTTTTTAAATGTTGGGTACTAGGTTTTGTTAAAATATTGCGAATATAAAAAAAATATTTGAAAGTTTTTGCACAAAGGTTTGCAATAAATTGGAAAAATATTGACGCTAAAACCTCATTTTCGTTTTTTTGTCAGTGGTTTTGCGGTATCGTCAACGACTTTGTATAACTAAAAAGTCTTGACATACAATTTCGTGTTAATATTTAAAGAAAAAAGTAAATCGAAGTCTCGGTAACATATAGAAAACAACATTTATATATTTTTTTAGTAACAGCGCATTTAGCCTTCTATTTAATAATATGTTTTAATATTAAAGAACGAGTGTCATACGTACCTTCGTAGGGTACAGAGTGTTATAACGTTTTTATTTTTAATTGTATAAAGTAAATTAAACAATCAACTTGTTGGATAGCTGTAGTCTTCGTGTCGAATTTTAAATCAGATTTTAGTTAGTGTTAAGGTATAAAAGTTAGCATTGTTAGATCTTTTAAATGGCTTAGTTTTGAAAATATAGCCTTCCACAGAATAATTAATCCTCATGATGTCTACGCAGGTAAGCCCCCTGCTTACAATTTATAGACATTTAAAATTATTCTTTATATTTGATAAGCCATATTTTCAAAGCTATTAAAGATAAAGGTAGTAAAGGTGCTATCCGTTAAAGTTCTTTAAAAGGTTCTTTATTTTAAAAAATTTCAACTTTTTGTAGTTTGTTGTATACATACATACATCATTACTGATTCGAAAATTTACCCGACAAAATGGTTTTTGTATGTATTTGTACTAAAAAAATAGAATTAAGGGGGTGTAAATTTATAGCTCAATAGTACAAAAATTAATTTACTTTATGTGTTACCGGTGGCTGCTTATTTAGGTTTATAGAAAGTATAAGAAAATAAGTGATTTAACTAAAAAACTTTGAAATATTTCTTTTTATTGCAAGTATTTAAGAAGCATTATACATTTTTAACCTTACATAATAACTAAAAAATTATAGCTAATTGTTTTTTAACATGTAGGCAATTAATTTAGTTAAGAGTCACACATTGTACACTTAATTCATAAATCATAACATTTTAAAATAAAATAAAATGTTTAGAACGACATTATTTTCAAAATAAAACAAACTTGTTATGTAGCCAAGATAAGTATAAGTATAATAAATTTTTATTTACATTACTTATATTTTCATATTTTAATAAAATGTCCCTTTAAAATTTAAATAACCAGACTCTATGGAGTAATTCCTAACATTGTATAAGGCATCAGTTGTGGCAGTCCACCGAAATGTAAATAGCAAGGGAGCGTAAAATTTTTATGACCTTCCTTCTAGAATTAATTTTTGTTTTTTGTTTAGAAAAACAATTGAACATTCCGTTGTCGATTTATTTTAAATAGTATACTTATTTAAATAAGACACCCTATATATTTCTTCTCTAAATGATTGCCAATACTTTTTGAACATAAAAGGCTTTTATAAATATTGTGCTACAACAAAAAATAACAAAGTTACACCCCTTTCTTATTTTTTAGATGTTATAAATTGTTATTAGGTAATTTTAATCAAAAAAAAATAAACGTGTTTATCCAAAGGGCTAAAAGTGGTAAAATAAAAAAGAGAAAAGATCACAGGCTTTTAATTACCAAAAGTAGTAAAAAGCATACATAAAACGCTTGGTCAAAGTCAGATGTCAATGTAACATAAATTTAATTCAGTAGATTTGATTGTATTATAATTGCAGTAAATTAAATAATTTCCCAGCATGCATGTTGACAGTTTTATCATGTACTTAGGCAGTTTATTGCTCTTGCCTAAAGTAAAAGGGAAATTTCCATTTCACGTTTAACAGAAACATAACATGTCTAATCCGACCCTTATAAATTAAACAGAGGTCTTGCTACAACTATGGGTCTCCAAATGTATGCCCAGTTCTCTGCATTTTATGACGAATACGAACGGTTGTTATAACAAAACCGGTCTTTGCCAATACAGTGTCTACGGAAATGTAGATGACAAAAGGTGCAAAATTTCACCACTTACGCATTGAAAGTTTCTCATCCTGGCCGGGTTTATAAATCGGATTTTAATTTTTGGCTTTTAGAAAATATTAAGGTTTTCTAATGCTAATTCTATTACTAAAATTAAATGTTTATTTTTGAAACCGTCCTAGAATATAAATATGATTCTTTTTTTTAGTCCGCGTGAACATAAAACGCACAAAAACCAAAAAGAAAACTAAACGTGTATCGTGTACTTATTAATATTGTTTACATTATATTTTTGGGTCAATAAAGGCTAATCGTATTTTGTTAAATTGTGGAGAAACAGGGTGTCAAATTTACACCCCTCTTGTCTGTTCTTTTATCGTACAAAATAAATAAACATACCAGTTTATTGGGTTATTTCTTTAGTTTCCAAAGTAGCAATCACATGTTTATTATTTCTTTATGTATACACAGTATGTCATAAAGTATGCTTATTTTTAATCAGAGTTTAAGAATCTTTCCATTGTTTATAAAAGTATTTTTATTTATCTACAGGAGTAAACTAACTACTGTCAACAATTGCTGTGATATGCTTTATTAAAATTATTCTTTAGAATAGAATAGCCATATTACGTAAGTGTTAAAGATAGACATATCAAAGATCTATCAAATTGTTACTCTAACTCGCAAACCTCGTATCTGCATAATCGAAAGTTATTAGGAGATAAGAAAAACCAATTGTTAAGCCTATTATTTGTAATGGTTATATATTTAATTAATTGGTATTTAATAGCTGTAATATTAAAACTGGAGGTATGAAGTTTTTGGGTAACGTTCGTTTATTGTCAAGTAAGCAGATGGTGCAAATATATCAATTTCAAATAATTTAGGAGTTACGAGGTTTAGAGAATTGGGGTAACAAAAGGTAGTATTTATTTTTTACAGTTCTAACACTTCTGGTTTTACCGAAACTTATTGTCAACTTTTTTATTTTAAATGAGATATTTTGTAAATTTTCTTTAGATTTTGCGGATAATTCTTCTTAACCGTTTTTGACCTATTTTAAATTTTATATTAAAAATAACGTCTGCATGCCCATACTTAACATTCTTGAACAGGTTAATTCATTTAAAATAAACAGGGCCTTATTTTTGAAATTTGCTGTACTTTTTAAAAAAACAAATATAGCCATTTCGTGTATTTTTCCGTAGAATTGAATAATCTAATTAGAAAAACATCTGAAACAAAATCAAAAGAGTTACAGAAGGAGTGACGTATTTTAGTCAAGAATTTTAAAAATACGTTTATAACTTTTTGAGTTTGGAAATAGATATATCATATCATTATTAACATATAATATAATGTAAAGCAGTTCTTTTGATAAAAACCTTATTATAAAACTACTACAAAAATTTTTAAACTCATTTTTCAAATTCTTGACTTTAACAAATAAGCACCTGTGACCTTTGGCCGCTAGGTTTTTTCAGATGAAACGATCCGTATAGTATAATACAGTTTTTAATCAATTGTATTAGAACCGCAAGAAAACCCAGCAACCTCTATATCACCGAATTCCTCATGAAAATCTCTATTCTTGATACAAAAATATACAGGGTATTTTATTTAAAAAATACGTCACTCCTGCTGTAACTCTTTTGTTACTGATTCAAATGTTTTTCTAATTAGAATATTAAATTCTACGGAAAAAAATACACGACTATATTTGTTTTTTAAAAAGTCTACTGAAGTTTAAAAATATGGCCCTGTTTACTTTAAAATAAATAACCCTGTACAAGGTCTATTAAAACTTTTGAGGGCTTTTGCAAAGTGACTTTTACCGTTGATTTTTAACCACCATTTATTTAATAATTGTTTAATATACAGTGCATTTCTTTATTGTCCCCTCTTTTTTACCTTTTGGATATGAAATTAAAGCATAAATACTATATTTTAGAGTAAAATTGACAGATGTAAATTTTAAGATCGCGGCAAGGGGGTCTTGTAGCACATTATTTCGAAGCTCCTGACGAGTACTTTATAACCCCAGAATAGAATACAACTTTTTATAGAATAACTTTTTTATAAGATTAATAATAAAAAGTTTTCCATATGGTGCAAACTTAAGTAGACACGATGTATGTTTCAAAAATTAAACAAAATTTATTTGCGCCATTTAAGTTTTAAAATTAATAATCAAATTTTTATATTTTTAAAGTAATTTCCATTAATTTTTTGTTTAAAAAACATAAGTTTTAAAACGTTAAGTATATTTTTAAAAATGCTCACACAACATATGACTAGTAGATTAGAAGAATAAACAAACCAATTATATTTAATGTATGAAAGGAGCTTCGCATTTTGTGCAAATTTTGTTTAATAATAAAATTCTAACTGCTAGCAAGCTAATCCAAGAATTCGGTGTTATTTGTTGAAACAGAAATTCCAGTAATGGGGAATGCATGCCAGCTGAATTTTTGCTCAAAGAAATAAAAGCTATGATGACTGGATTACGTAAAGCTCAATATTGAGATTTCGGTACTAAACAATTTGCACAAAATACAAACTACTTTTTTTTAAATTACTATTTCTATATGTGTGTACTTACACCTACAGCTATTATTATTATTATTATTATTATTATTATTATTATTATTATTTTTGTTTAGCATTTTAAAAAGAATACTCGATATTAGAAAAACTTATTACCATTGTTGTTTATAACAAAGACAGTTCTAGTTTCATTGTCTTTGGTTTAAACTTTCTTTTCTTATTCTTGTTTTGTTTTAGGTGTTACAAAGCATGTGGGAGATGCTTTATTACTTGAAAGATCACAACGAACGGGAAGAGTAAATACATTAGGCATTGCCCCGTGGGGAATAGTTGAAAATAATCAAGATCTTATTGGACATAATACTGAGGTTCCATATCATTCGATCTCATCACCCAGGTATGTTTACTTATAATAGAAGCCATCGACAATTCATTATCCATCATCTTTAAAGGTCGGACAGTACAGACTGGACTTAAAAGATTTTAAATTTTGCTTTAGTAAATAAATTTATTTAACCTGAAAAATTCTACTTGTGAGAATAAAAAGACAATAGAAATATACAAGTCTCAAATTGCTTTTAAAAATAGGTACAATCAACTAAAAAATGCAAATAGTTATTTATTAGTTGAAACTAATAGAACAACTTTAAACATATACAAAAAACATTTGCCTTTAAAAAAAACCTGAGTTTTGCCCAGTATGTCCGAAAATCACGAATGAAGCAAAACAACAATTTACATCATTTACGGTAGTCTAACGCTCGAACAATGTCTCCTACTTTTATTTTAATAGAATTAGTATATAAAAACACTGACCGTTCGCTTTTGCTTCCACGAACGAACAAAGAGGATGAGGTGTATTTGGTAGAAAGATGCATTATTCGGGTAAAATGTAATATCGGCTAATATTGATTATGCCTGATAATTTATTTTTTACTTGTTTCTGCAAATCGAGCAACCAAAATATTTTTATATTAGATACAGCGTGTCTACTTAAGTTTGCACCATAGGGAAAACTTTTTACTATCAATCTCGAACAAAAGTTATTCTTTATAAAAAGTTCAGCATGGTCTTAAACCTAAAATGGAATTATCAGGTTTTCATTATTTGTGCTGTAGTTTACAAGGTATGTCAAAAAATATGAATTTTGCTCAAGAGGAGAGTACCTTTAAAATATCGATTTTTTTATGAAGAAGAGATGTTAAGGATTAAAAATAGCATTCAAATATGCAAACTTACTTCAAAGTTTAATATGTAAAGAAAGCCTATGAAATGTCAAAATAGTGATAAGCCACAGAAACGCTCGTTACCGAAAAAACAAATGTTTTATTAAAAATGAACAAGTAGACATATTAAAATATTATTTTTTATCTTAAACATCTTTTTTTTAATCTTCGATAAATGAAAAATAGAAGTTCTTCTCCTAAGCAAAATTCAGATTTTTACATACCTTGTATACTACTGCAAAAAATTAGTATCTGATGATTGTATTTTAGGTCTTAGACGATGCAGAACTTCATAAAGAATAACTTTTCTTTGTAAAATTAAACACGCAAATATTTTAAATTAACTACATTTGCGGTACTTTTTAAAGAATGTACATAAATAAAATATTGGTGGATTTATTGATATCATTATTGGCTAAAAAGTATATTTTACCTGTATGGTAGGAAAGCCCAAGAAGGGGTTATGGAATTTACTACAGCTCGGCAGATTAATATACCGGAAGATAAAAAAAGGTCCCCAACTATCCGCGAGGCCTTTGTTTTTCGGTTCATGTCCCACAAAACAATATTTTGAGGGGCAAAAAATGGGTTTCAGCGCTTTTACCATACTATTTCATATAAAATACAGTTATGTAAGGCCCCTTTAATAAAGGCCGCACCCTTTCATTTCTTTATTATTTTCCTATATCATATTTCAACATGTCATTTCTTCACCTTACGGCGAGGCCGTAGGCGACCGTCTACACCGCCTACGCCTCCCTACGCTACTGCGGAGGATACCTTGTACCCGGTTTAGAACAGGTCGTATGGGCGCACATGTATCAAAAATCATTTTCATGGATTTTTTTGCAGAATCATTTTCAGAATAAATTGCTGATTACGTCGACCCATGTTGCTAGCTCGAATTTTGTTTAGAATTTTTTTAAACCGCAATTGTTTTGAAAGTTAAGATTTTTTTGAATCAAATAAAATTTTATTTTATTTTTTAGCTAATTTTTTACCGAAAAGGACCCTATACATTTTATCGAAAAATTAATATTTATAAAGTTATAACCATTTAAACAATTGAAAATAAGCAATTTGGCCCAACTTTGCCATTTAAATATTGTACGACATTGTATGAATAATTTAACATGTAGTATTTTTTTTATTAGAATTTTAAAACATTTTGTAATAATTGTAGAGTAAGCGATTTGACAATTTTTACTTCCTAGATATTTTTTATTTTCTTAAGAAAATTAATTTTCTTGTTTTTAATCCCAAAATCTTTGCACTTTTCTTGTATAGATATGGTCTCTATATAAACAGCATCCAGATCGGCCGGGTGTATTTAAAGTTACCACGACAACTACCTTAGCTGCGACACCTTAGAGTCGATATGGGTGCTGTTAATATGGAGACTATATCTATAAAGGGAAAGTGCAAACATTTTTGGGTTTAAAAACAAGAAAAGACACTTTGTTAAGACAATAAAAAAGATCTAGAAAGTCAAAATTGTCAAATTGCTTCCTTTACAATTGTTACAAAATTCAAAAATTCTATAAAAAAATACATCATATCAAATCTTTTCATATTGTCGTACATTATTTAAATGGTAGAGTTGGGCCAAATTACTCATTTTCAATTGCTTAAATGGTTATAACTTGATAAATATAATTTTTTCGAAGAAACGTTAAGAGTCATTTTCGGTGGAAAATTAGTAAAACAATTAGATAAAATTTTATTTAATGCAAAAAATGTTTTCTTGCGATTTAAAAAATTCTAACCAAAATTTGAGCTGGCAACATGGGTCGTCGTAATCGGCATTTTATTCTGAACATGATGCAAAAATATTCCATAGGAATAATTTTTAATACATGTGCGCTCATACGATCATGGTCTAGTTAAGTACCTCCACCAAATATAAGCCCCGTGTACATGGCCGATCGTAAAAAACAAAAATATATCCATCATTAATATTCGAGCTCGTCAGATTAGGATAGGGAAAGCCGAGTTGTAAAAAACGTCATTTTGACATTCTCGAGCTAGGCTATTTTTATTATTTTGAAGAAAATAATTTACAGAAAACGAAAAATATATAATTTGATACGATTAAACGATTTTAACAAGCCAAAATAATAACAGTATTTTTTGACCTATTTAAAAATCCATAGCCACTTCCCCCACTACTAAAAGGGTATACATTATATAACATTTATTTTTTCTTGTCATCTAAGCTTTGCAACTCAATGGGTCTCTATGACGCTCGAGACAATCCCCATTTAGCATCGTGGGTACCCCTTCTATTAGAAGATGATAAGTCATTAAGAAAAACTGGGTATCATAAAATCTTTAAGAACAACAAAATCAGTGTTGAAACATTAAAAATATATTTTATCATGTATTTTGAAAGACAACAATAACGTTCAAATCTGTTTAAGCTATTGGAATTTTAAACATGTCTGAGCAAAATGTTGTTAATAACAATGCTTGAAGTGTCAGCCATAACTTATTTGTTTTCATATTTCCCCTAATTTTAAAGATCCCAGTGGCAAAGATCGAATATAAAACACCCAGTATATAATCATATTCTTTAATACATAAAATAGATATAAGGTTTAAAAAGACTTTTATATGGGACAGTTCAATAAAAGTATAGGAACGTAACACATAAAATTTTTATATTGTCAAAGGGGTTTTTACCTTTTTTTCCACATATGTACACTAAAGATATTTTGATTTCAGTTATTTTTTATTTTCCTTTGATTTTCTGGCTATTTAAAGACCCTTTAAAAAATGGTCAAATTTCTGCCCTACGGTAACTAGGGATTGAAAAAGGATGATTGCTAAAATCAACAAGTTCAACAGACTGTGTGATTTATAAACGTATCCTAACCAATGGTTAAAGAATTTGAGAATAAAAACACTAATTTATATTATAAAAATGCGAATAATTATATTATGCTAATTTCTTATAAACAATGGTTTAAAATAGATATTGACCGAATAGCTTATATAAGTACATATGAATTTTTGCATTAAAATTCTTACAAAAACATATATATAAAAATAAAAAACAAAAATACGGATCCTTTCAAATTATTTAAATAAGATTTTATTAACATCATTTACGGTAGTCTAACGTTTAGTTAATAGTTAGTAGATAAAGACAGGAACTTACCATTTACTTACGCTACGACTTACGAAATCAAGTAACATAAGAAAAAACGTGGCTTCTCAGATAGTTGATCAGGTAAATAAAGCTAAGCAAGTGCTTTTACTTGAAATACCAAGAGATAAAACATACAGAATTACCTGAAACAAATAAAGCCAATACTATAGTATAAGCTTTTACTTAACTTTATTCACCTAACCTAGTATGTTAGTCCGGTCCAATATGGGTATAATAAAATATTAGTTTTAAGTTGTTTTAGGAAAGTGGTTAGTTTCTGAGTAAATAGTATTTGTAATTAACTCAATTTTTAATAGTTTTCAGCATGCAAAAAATATTTTAAATTAACTAAATTTATAGTTTTTATCATACTTATAAACAACACATTTTAATTTAATTATTTGCATAACAAAAGCTAATACATCTAGAGTTATCTGTGGTGGTTTTAAAAAATGTAAACACATTAAAATATCGGTGGCTACAACTATACCTCAATATTTATTATACATACAGTGTGTTCCAGGATAGGTATTACAAGGGAACAAATGGACCAATATTTTGAAATTTAAATACGAAATTTATGGAAAACTGTTCGCATGGTCCAAAACTAAGAATTACAAAATTTTACTTCAATTGGCATTATACAGGGCAAGTTATAACTAAGAATATGCAAAATGACTAGAAGTAAAGTATCTTTTTTTTAAACATGACAATAGTAAATGTTGTGGACAATTTAATTTTATGTCAAAATTTAAAGTTTAAGTAAAAAAATGCTTTTTTCAATTTTTAACATTACATTGCATTAACACTTTTTAAAATACTTGGTTTAGGGCAACAAATTTAAAAAATAAATATATAAAAAATTATTTATGGTTCATTTAATTTTGCTTTGTCTTGCCGATTATTATTGTCATAATGCGTAATGTAAAAAATTTTCTATAACATTTTTTTAGTTTTATGCTTTAACTTTAAATTTCAACATAAAATGTAATTCTTAACATTGTTTACTTTTACAATTGTATTGTTTCATATTTTTAGTTTTAACTCGCCCTGTCTAATACCAATTAAAGTAACATTTTGTATTTGTTACTTTTGGACCATGCAAACAGTTTTGGCAAATTTTCGTTTTTAAATTCCAAAATATTTGGTCCATTTGTCTTCTTGTAACACCTATTCTGGGACACACAGTGTAGTGTGATTCTTTAAAAAATTATCAGTTTCAGTTTTATCAGTTCTATCACTAGCAAGTTATTATAATTATTTGACTACGTGACAGATGCAATTTAAAATATTAATAAACATTCAGAATAAAGTTAGCCACATATGTAAGTTTCAAAAAATGGTATTAATTTCATGTATACAATTTTCTCAGTAAACGACCATTAAAGAAGCTTTAATTTTTTTTGAAAACGGATCAAGATACGACGAAAATACTTCAATATTATTGGCTCTGGTGCCGACTGAGAAGCCACTGGATCCAATAATTTTAATTTAGTAAGGTTTAAAAAAGCCTTTTTAATACTCCAAAAACTGCACCAAATTTCAGTTATATCGGTTTGGAGATACTTATGCAATTTATAAAATATTTACTTTTTTCAACGTTTAGAGTCCTGTATTTCAGAAACGAAGCAAACGCGAATATACATCACTAGAATTTTTTATAAGATATTTTTTTATAACCACATATGAAAATAGCAAATATGCACACTCTTTTGATGCATAGAAATGCCCTATACCACACTAGTGTTGCAAAGTGTAACATTAAGCTGTCATCGCTGTAATATTGTTATTTAAAGTAAGTTTAAAGTTATCAGGCTAGTAGTTTGAATTACATTAGAAAAAAAACATAAATATTTTTGGGTAAGGATCTTTTTAAATTATAAAATGATGAAAGTTATACAAAACTACTAGGTAGGTGATTTTTGGTATAAAAATATTGTCAAACAGTATAATATACCGCAGTGAGGAAACGTATATATCACCCTGGCGTTACAGTTTTCTTATTTTTTCTGTTAAGACAAACAAACCTATTTTTGTTAATGAATAATTGGTGATCGTAGAAAATATCGTGAACTTTACTTGTGTTAAAATGACTGTCTTTACTCATGGGTTTGTCACACTCAGTTGACGCCTCGTGAAACAATATTTCCACTAATGTGAAATAGGTCAGTATCCAAACTTGTAATGTTATATACTATAAAAATCTCTCTATAAGTTTTGTACCGTAATTAGAAAACACCATGTATTTTTTGTCTCTAACAATATAATTTGGGCAAGTTCTGGCAATTCAATGGTATGTCGTATCGTTGTATTTTAATTCCCTTTTTGTATTATTTACCACTGCTAGAAGCTTTGTACGTAAAGAGCTTAAAAGGACAAGAAATTTAATGAATTTCTCTTTAGTTGTTCAGTAATCCAAGGGATAAGAGAATATCGTACTAACCTATTCTTTTGAGAAAATAAATTTCTCATGGTCTTAACCCAACCATTTTAACAAAAAAGAGTTAATAGAAAAAATGTTCATATACAGTGACCGCTATAAAGGTTGAACCATATGATTTTTTTAATTAATTTATGATTTCTCAATAAATTTATTTATGATAAAAAATCATACACCCAAAGTTACAAAACACTGATCAAAATTTAAATACATTATAGCGTATAAAATGAATGTGCAAATTACGTAAGCAGATTTATTACAATAATTAACCCTCTCCTTCCCCATGTCATCAAAAGTAAGTCTTACCCCCTGCCATGCTTACGTAAACATTTTTATATGCATATTTCTTTTAATGTATTCCTTTTTTTGTTTTATGAGCAGCAGTTATAATTTTATAAAATAAGACAATAGGCTTAGGATAAAGGACTTTGACGCACATAATTTTACTTCCACTACTTACTGGTGATGATACTTTTAACTTTATTTTAATTTATTTATATTTATCGATGTATACCACCTTTTTGTGACGTTGCTTTGTGATGTTTAAATCACTTTGTTGGCAATAAAATATTTTTTTATTATTATTATTATTATATTTATATTAAGTAACTTTATTAACACGGTATCCAACATAGAGCAAGATATTTATATTACAATCTTAAGTAATGTAACGCACAAAACAAACGTTTTTTTTTTTTTGTTTTTGTATAATGTCTACATTATGCCATTCAAATACAGTAATAAAAAAAATAGCATACTGTATGTAAAAGAAAGGAATCTGTCTTATGAAGTCAGTAGTCTAATCCCGAAGAGAAAACATTTATAAAAATGACTTGTGCAGTCGATAGCGAACGTCGCGTCGGTAAATAATTTCAATTTGACGCGGTTCAAATCCAAAACCAAGATACCTCAGTTCTAATAATCATAGTTTAAATGGTTTTAACATTTACCTAAATAAAAAAGTAGTAAATTGAATTTATTCTTAGTCACTAATTACAATTATTCTTCAATATACTTAGAGACAATATCAAGTTCCTTGTCGGATTTTGCTTATAACCTAAATTTACACACTTTGTTTACTAACTTCTGTACATTTTGTATTTTCATTTGCATGGGATGTTTTAAAAATAGCAAACAAGGTATAACCAATTAGATTTATCCATTTAAAACTACATTTTGACATCGCGCGCAGTAATTACCATACTCGATAGAGTGTCCGTTATTTCCCAAAACGATTTTTTTAGCAATTGCCCCTGAACTATTAGTTTATAGCATAAAAAAATATCCAATGTAAAAATGCTTTAATTCTCGATTTAATCTGTGTCGAAATCATGTTGCTTTTTCCATTTAAACAACATGGGAATTTTGGACTTTTTTCTTAAATTCTTTTTTCTCAGACACAAATAGATAGAAAAATCTACTTATTGCATATTCTAATGGAAAATTTAACGCTCCACAAAAAGTTCTCAACCTAATTTTTCGATTAAGTTACTCCTTTATAAGTTTTTTAGCGTCAAACGTTGAGATACGATTGAGTTGTGGCCATCTTT